>PVHP010016606.1:0-35735 GCA_004024765.1 Zapus hudsonius
AAAGGTCTTGGAACAGAGTCTAGCAAGGATGCATACATCAGTTAGAGCATAAACTAGAATAAAATGGAATTTGGGTGAAGGAAAACAGAAAACGCACAAGCTGAAATTCAAAGGAGTGGGGCCATATATTTGTATGGCCTGTGTATTTTCTCTCTCTCTCTCTCTCATACACACACATGCATAAAAAGACAAAATTGGGGGCTGGAGAGATGGCTTAGCGGTTAAAGTGTTTGCTGCAAAGCAGAAGGACCCGAGTTCGATTCCCCAGTGCCCACATAAAGATCTTTCTCTCTTTCTCTCACTCTGCCCTCTGCCTCTTTCACTCTCAAAAAAAAAAAAAAGTTTAAAAGATAAAATCATCCTTACAAATTGTGGAAAAGGCATCATTATCAACAGCATAATCTGTTTCCTGGGAGTTATTCTATTTCTTGGATTGGCATCATATTCTCAGGGTCTGAGCAGCTGATTATAAATAGCACTGCTTGCAATAGACGCCTCAGTAGCTAATAGTTAACAGTGAGAACAAAACTTCTATGACCTATAAAAATATCATGAGATCACCTCGATCAATTTCCAATCAATCATATCAAGCTGACACTTTACCTTTGTTCTGATAGAACAAACGTATTTAAAGAAAGTACACTTGATAAATGACCCTATTGTCTAATTGCATTACATGTGTATCTATGTTATATATATATATATATATATATATATATATATATATACCCATTATGAATGCTTTTTTATATAACTTCTTACCCATTCATCATCGTTACTATCACTTAAAAAATTCATGTCAGGGTTGGAGAGATTTCTCAGTGGTTAAGGCGCTTGCCTGCAGAGTTTAATGACCCAGGTTTGATTCCCCAGTACCCACATAAAATCAGATGCACAAAGTGGTACATGCATCTGGAGTTCATTTGCAGTGGCTAGAGGCTCTGACATGCCCATTCTCTCTCTCTCTCTCTCTCTCTCTCTCTCTCTCTCTCTCTCTCTCTCTCTCTCTCCTTGCATATAAATAAATATAATTATTTTAGAAAAAGTTCATGTTAGACCACCTGATAACAGGAAGGATTATTCCTTAGATCCTATGGTAAGCAAATTGCTAGATTTTATTCAGGCATTTCTGGAATTGAGCCACAAATAACAATTGTATGGCCAGTTAAGAGATTGTTCTTACCCTCAACCCCCTTGTATAAATAGCATATCATTGGAGACCCTCTGGGTTTTCCATTTCCCTAAACCTGCTGCCTTTTGATTCTCTGTCAAGGAGCTATTCTCCTTAGAACAATAACAACAAAAACCCTTTGTTCTTTCATGGGTCTCTTGGGTGATTTTGGTACCATTGAACTCAGACATGTATTTGTGACTTTTTTATCCAAATCCGAAATCCCATATCTCAATGGGGGTCATTATAGCCTTACAGCATGAGGTTAATCAAAACATTTGCTTTAGATAGTTCTAGAGAACAAAAGGAATATATATATATATATGTGTGTGTGTATACATATGTATATATATATATATATATATATATATATATATATATATATATATATATGTCAGGAGGATGGGGGTGGATGGAATCTATTCATATCTCTAAGATCATGGAAAACTCCCTCTCCTAAAAATAGCTGCTCTTTGTACAGGTGCTACTTGTTGCCTACCATAAATGCATTCCACCTCTTTCCTTCCTAGCAGGATCCCTGATGTTATTCAGAACTGCAATGTGTATAGTTAAAAAGACCCAGTTCCCAGGAGTTCCTTTGTTGACCTCTAGCCTTATTTCAGCCAGGGTTATATGTCTCCAGACAGGACATAAAATGCCACAGACCTATGTATGCTGACTTCAAAAATCTGAAAGCTGGCTTTATGGAAAAGCTGGTGAAATCTTAGTGGGGTCTGGAGTTGAGCCTACCTCCTTGTAATCTGGAGATGTATCTTAATTTTGGTAATGGTCACCTAAGAGGCTGCCATGGGTGGACACAGCAGAGATACTGCATAGGATCTTTTAGAGTGATTTTTGCAACTTTTTATGACCCTGTCATGGTTTCTAAACAAAACTTTGAATATCATAAAGATATTATTGATGGATTCTACTGACTGTTAACTTGACAGGACCTCCAGCAATCAACTGTGAGGGATTATCTAGATGAGGTTAATTGAGATGGGAAGACTCACCTTAACAGTGTGTGGCACCATCCCATGAGGTAGGGTCCTAGACTGTACACAAAGAAGAGAGCTGGCTGGAACCAGCATTGATCACTCTGTTTCCTTGCTGTGCTGAAAGTGACCAGCTGCCTCAAGCTCCTGCCACCATGCCTTCCCCACCAGAAGGGAATTTAACCTTAAACAAACCCTTCTTTTCTTAAACCAATTTTTGTCGCTGTTTTGTTCCAACATGAGTTTTCAGATACAAATGTAGACCTCAGAATTTTTGTAAATAGGGATTCCTTGGTGACCTAATTTTTGATCCATGGGGTATAAATAGAATTATATAAGTAGTGATTATAAGTTATGGTATTTGAAAAGAACAGACAACTTCACATCTTTCTCAGCCATTGTTCTTCACCTTTATTCCAATGTAGGACACACACATGGGGACAGGATGTAGTTTGTGTCTTTCGGGTCTGAAGTAACAAATTGATTAAATCATTAGGTTGAAAACTGGTGAGAATGTGGTCTTTTGACTATATTATCCTGGCACATTCTCCTGATTTTCAATCACAAATAGGTCCCTTATTTGTTTAAGGACTTATAACAGGGCCGATTTCTTTTATCTATCTTGAAATCCTAAATAATCCTCCTCCTTTGCTTTGAATGTAACTTTGTCTTCAAAGGTCTGGCTTTTAGTGGACTTTAAATGACGTCACTATCCTACTTTGGATGATACTTTAACAGACTGTGTTTTTGTAACAAATGTGGATAAGAAGTTCCATTTTCTCAAAGATTAAAGGGTTGGACTTGTTAACTCTGAAGGTTCTTATTTGTATGCATTCAAGGAAAACCCTGAGTGGGGAATGAATAATGATACAATGTAGAGACATGCTGAAGCAATATCCACTGACTACAGAGTTGATCAAGTGAATAATGTAAGACCTAGTAGATATGGGACTTTGTTTGTTTGTGGTTCTTGGTATTAAACCCAGGGCCTTGCACATGCTAGGCAGGTACACTTCTGCAACTTCTTTTGGTTCTCTCTTTACTCCAGAACAAAAGTGTAAATACTTTAAAGATCTTTACCTCAGACTTTTTGCAAACAATCCTACCTCAGTGAGCTGCTTTGGACCAAGAGCTATGAGCAGACCTGCACAGATGTGGATGATGGGGGGGGGGGGGTCATGTGAAAAGAATGGCATATTGTACATAGTGAGCTATATTTTCAGCCCCTAGATGTATATTGGAGAGAGAATGATAGATTCAATCAATTTTCATACTAACTTGCTCTGCTTTATTCAGATACTGAAGGGAGGGTAGGGACTTGAAGTCCATGTATAATGATTCAGGCCTATTCCTTTGTGGCCTGTGGTGTTTGCTGGGAGATAAACCACTTTCTCCCTGATTGTGTCTCTGACTTCACCAGATGTTGGAGAGGTCACGGACCCCTGGCCCCCTGAGGGTAGCCCAAGTCTCGCCAGTCAGCAGGAGAAAGGGCCCCATCGGGGAGAGGTGAGGCATACGGTCAAACAGACACACGCAACCGAGAGAAATGTCGGGCAAATCTCCTTTTACTCCAGCACCCAAAACCCTTTTATAACCCGAGGTTGCATTGTTCAGTCTATTTCTCTCAAGCAATAAGATTCAAACCTTTTGGCGGGAGCCCATCAGCAGAGTACAGCAGAGCAAAGTATCAACAAACAGGATCAAGGTTTATCAACTATTACTTCTGCCTCCTGGGATTAAAGGCATGTGCCACCACGCCCAGCTTTATTCCATATTCTAAAATTTAGCTTAATGTTACTCAGTTAGGCTGGGGCCCAACAATGTATATTGACCAGTGACGTCTCAAAGAAACTTGACCAAGCATCACACATTTCCAACAGAGATCTCCCCTTTTTTCTTCAGTGCCAGGAAGTTTTTCTCAGCTTGGCAGCTAATGGTTTTATATACTTCATTTCCACCTGGTGGCGCTGTTCTGGAAGGTTGTAGAACCTTTAGGAGGTAGAGTCTTGCTGGAAGAAGTGTGTCCTTGGGGGCAGGCCTTGAGGTATACAATCTGCACATTGTGCTCGGTCTTTCTACTTCCTCTCTGTTGATGTGATGACATGAAACTGATTTCCTGCGTCAGCCGTGTTCTCCGCCACAATATTCTTTACCCTCTGAAACCATGAGGCAAAATAAACTCCTTTCCTAAATTGCTTCTGGCCTGGTATTTTTGTCCCAGCAATGAGAAAGTAACTGATCTCCAGAGTCTAAAATTTGATGATTCTAGCCAGGGGACAAAATTAGCCCACAGTTGGAACATAACGTGAACAAGAAATAGAACTTTGTTGTTGTAAGTCATTCACAGTTTAGATTTTTTTTTTTATTACTGAAGCAAGACTATTACAGAGGGCCCCACAATCCATGGGTGAGAAGCAGCCCACAGACACACTTAGAAAATAGAAAAAGCCAAGGAGGAGCTTGTGATTAGCTACTGGTGAGTGGTATCAGTTACTGAAGGGTAGGGACTGGAATTTGTTTTTGGTAAATTCTTTAAATTCTGTCAAATATTTTCTTTTATATTAGATCTATTTCATTGGCAGGTGTCCAAACATATTAACACTAGCTAGGAGCAGATAGCTGTTTTGGGGGTGGTGGTTTGTTTTATACATCCATTCATTGCTATCTAATGTTGAGTGGTCTTTTTTTTTAATATTTTATTTATTCATTTCCAAGCAGAGAAATACAGAGAGAGCGAGAGAGCAAGAGCAAGAGCGAGAGCGAGAGAGAGAGAGACAGAGAGAGAGAGAGAGAGAGAGAGAGAGAGAGAGAGAGCACACCAGGGCCACCACCTTGTGGGTCTGGCTTATGTGGGTCCTGGGATATTGAACCTGGGGCCTTAGGCACTGGAGGCAAGTGCCTTAACCGCTGAGCCATCTCTCCAGCCCGCAGTCTTCTTTTAACTACCATTATTCCACACTTCTGATTTTAGTTCTCATACAGTTAAAAAAATAATAATAATAAAAGGAGGGACATAAGTTCTGACTCAGTTAATGTGTAGAAAGAATTAGGGAACTATAAACAAAGGTAGAAAAAATGGAACTAAAGAGAAATATTTCATCTGTTTATCATATATGTATCACTGTCTGTCTATCTCTAACAATGATCTATCTTTAGGGTCATCTAATTTATCATCTGTTATTATCATCGATCTATCTACTATCATCCACGTACCTATCTATCATCTATCATTTTTCTGTCATAACCTTCTATCTCTTTATGACTTGTCCTCTAAACTAAGATATACTTACTAAAAGTAAGGCATAATTAAGATCAATTTTACTTTTTAGCTAGATTGCTATTATTATCATCATTATTATTTTTTTTCTAGAAGGACTTAAGCATACACACACTTTCTGGGAATTGCACAGTGAGCTCCTGGGACCCAGCACTGAAGTAAAACAGTCACCAACTCCCGGCTGCCCGGCTTTCATTTCCATTTCTTCCCTTGCCCCACAGGATCATTAGGAGGAAAATTGCACACCACATAACATTTGGTTAAATAACTTCGAAAAATAGTTTGCAATTAATCCTTTTCTTATAAAGGATAAAGTGCCTGAGACCCTTAACATTTCTCATTATGAGTTATGTAGCATCAGAAAATGAGAGTATAATTATTTACCAGTGGGTGGTATATCTGCTTGTTAAAAATATAAGTGTGGGCTGTGACCATGGTCTTGAGCCAAGAGCCTGCCACACAGGTTTCCCACATAGCTCTGGGGCACTGCTTTTTGGCACAAGGTTGTGTGAGTAAGAATTTTTTTTAAAGTGGCACCCCATAAAATCTGAAGAACAAATCAGTGCCAAAAAGAAATCAATTTATTTTATTTTAATATATATTTAAAGACCATTGAGAATGTCATACATTTTATTGTTTCAGTAAAACAGGTAAGCTGGCCCTTACTATTGTGAGGAGAGAGACACATGTATAGTTAACTATAAACAAGCCAGTTTGAAGACTTCAAGTATACCACCCAAAACAAAGGCAGAGTCATCAAAGGACATGTGTCCTTTGGTGTTTGAGGACATGAGACAAAAGAAGACAGTTCTGAAGAAGAAGCAGGTCTTGAGTTTAGCTTTTGGGCCTGACCTGATGGTATACAATGATCATCCTTGTGCTCAGGAGGTTGAGGTAGAAATATCAAGAATTTGAGGCTAGCCTGGGCTAGATAATCCAAACTGTCTCAAAAATAATAAAACCCAAACAAACCAAAAAGATAGCTTTTGATGAACTAATAGCATTATGACAGGCAGACTAGGAGGAAATGAACTGGGGAGAGTGGGAATGAATTAAAACATAGAGGGCTGGAGAGGTGGCTCAGTGGTTAAAGGCACTTGCTTGCAAAGCCTGATGGCCTATGTAGGATTCCCCAGTACCCATGTAGAGCCAGACTTACAAAGATGGCACATATATCTGGAGTTCATTTGCAGCTGCAAAAAGCCCTGGCATCC
This sequence comes from Zapus hudsonius, assembly GCA_004024765.1. Lineage (NCBI taxonomy): Eukaryota > Metazoa > Chordata > Mammalia > Rodentia > Dipodidae > Zapus > Zapus hudsonius. Next base: position 6,658 of record PVHP010016606.1, read on the forward strand.
TCATTCTTCCTCTCTCTCCCCTTTCTCTGTTTATAAATAAATAATACTTTTTCAAAGTGTGTATATATATGTATATGTACATATATATACTTATGTATTATATTATGTATTAGTGTATTATGTATTATTGGCTTATAACAAACTAAGTGATATGAAAACATCCTGTTCTAGAATCTTCTTTCCAGGGTTCTTTATTTCAGGCAGTGTTCTGGAAACATCACTTATTGGCATAACAAAACTTTTACACATATCCATGATATTTTAAATGTAAATCAAATGCTGAAATATTTATATTCATTTTACATTTCTCAGTCAATCTGGGATCAACAAATAAGGGTCTGGTGCCAAATCAGCCTTTTGCTTGCTCCTGTTAATAAAGTCTTATTATAACACAGACACAAAGAGTACAGTCACCTCATATTGTCTCCAGCTGTTCTGGTGTTGTTGAGGTTATAAGAAACCATCTGGCCCTGCAAAGCCTAAAGTATTTGCTCAAGGTCAGGAGAGCATAAGTGCCTTTAACCACATGCCTAGGGTGCAAAAATTTAATCACTCCTCTTCTCTATATTGTGAAAAGAAAGTTTTAAGTCTCGTGAACATGGGCCCTTGGCTCTTGTGGACATTTTGTAGAACTACCAATGCAATGACTGCAAATGGTACCACTTGAAATCTCTTAGTTGGTGTTGATGCAAAAGACGGCTCTGGCTTTAATGAAGAGATAGTTTATTCTGAGCCAAATATGAGTGGCCATGGCTTGGAATAGAGATTCAGGGTTCCCTGAATGGCATGTTCCAATGTGGAAGCTGTGATATTGATTTGTGTGTGTGTGTATGTGTGTATGTGTGCACAGATGGGTATACCCCCAGGCACATACATGCAGAGGTCAAAGGAATCTATTCTGTGTCCTTCCTCTGTTGCTCATCCATGTATTTCCTTGAGACAATCTCTAACTCAACCTGAGTTGCTGGGATTTTTTTTTTGGGGGGGGGTCAGACTGGTTGACCAATCAATGAGCCCCAGCAATTCTTAGGCTCTCAACTCCCCATAGGACTGGGGTTATAGGCATGTGGGACCACACACGGACTTTTACATGGGTGTTGGGGAATTGAACTTGAGTGGTCTCAGGCCCCCTTGGGCCTTCACGTTGTATGGCAATCATTCTTACCCTCTGAGCCATTTCCCCACCGTTACATTCACTTTGTATAGTCACAGAACCAAAGAAAGTCACAAGTCAAGTCACTAACGACTCCATTGGTGGGGACATCAGATAGGCAGTTTTAGAAAAGTGGCAGAAAAATCACAACTATAGGTCTTGGGTGTTCTCTAATGACATTCTTAGCTTTGGGGCTGCTGGAAGCTAGGTTAAGAGATTCCAAAGGACTTTCTGATACTTGAACAGGTGTTAGTTAGGTCAGACACAGAGGTAGGTACCAAATGGCTATTAAGAGTACTAAAGATAAGCCAAGATAATTCCGGCTCTGGCTATACAACATTCCAAGTCTTCATAATCATAAAGTTCTAATCAGGCAATTGGTTTTGTGGGATCTTCATCAACATAAGTGTATGGCCTTTTCCCCACCCTGGGAGCTCAATTCACAATGTTGTTTTTTATTTATTTGTTTTGTTTACTAGTTTTGAACTTGAGTGGTCTCAGGCCCCCTTAGGCCTTCATGTCATATGGCAATCATTCTTACCCTCTGAGCCACCTCATAGCTGTGTGAAAAACTGATTATCAAGTAGCAAGAAAAGAAACTGTCCAGTTCCTTTAACTAAAATCAGATGGCACCCATTCTTTTATTTTATTTGAGAGAGAAAGTATATGGGTGTGCCAGGGCCTCCTGCCACTGCAAATGAACTCCAGATGCATTCGCTACTTAGTGCATCTAACTTACATGGGTACTGGGGAATCGAACCGAGGCCATCAGGCTTTGTAAGGAAGTGCCTTTGACCACTGAGCCATCACTCCAGCCCAGATGACACCAATTCTTAGTGAATGAAATCAGTGTGGATTTCCTGAATTTATTAGTATCCCGTATACAAGAGTGGGAGTTTGAATACATGAGAATTAATGTTGAAATAAAAAAGCTGAGAAAAAGTAAAACTTAAAAGCTTAGAAAAGGTAAGAACATGGTTACCTTGGAGAGCAAAGACAAGAGTATAGCAAAAAAAAAAAAATCAAAGGCAACTGAAATAATAAAATATATAATGGTGTTTCTTTTTTTTCTTCCTCCTTTGTGTATTGTTGCTGAGGGGAGCAAGGTCTCTGGATAGTCTCCCCCAAGAAAAACCGGCTCCTTCTGGTGCAGTTCATAAGCCCCTAACCTATGGACAGATCCAGTATGTGCACCGAGGAAGGTCCCCAGTGGGTAGGGGACAGAGAGAAGGGAAACAGGGACACATTCCCAAGCTTTGCTCATATAGTGTATATACTTATTCATAATAAATATATTAAAGAAATAATAATAAAAGTGTATATATACACAAATATATAATGGTGTGTGTGCACATGTATGTGTATTGTGGGGGGGGGGGGCGCATGCACACCCACATGTGCTGTCTTTGTTCCCAGCTCAGAAATCCTGCTAACAAAAGTCTCCTCCAGAAATCCAAATTAGTGGGACAAACACCTTCAAACTGTTTACACATCGCACATGTTTCAGGAAGAAAACCACCCTTCCCACAGGGCCTCAAGTCCCCCATCTCTGTGCTCGGACAAGTGCCACACAATAGGGTGCTTATGTGGTGTTTAGCCCTTCCTCAAAAGGACCTGGCAAAATCTCAGTAGGAGACAGGATATCAGAATAAATGGGTCATTGTTGTGCTCCATGAGGGCCATGCTGGCGTTTCTGTGGCTGGACAAAGACCCCAGTGCTGGCAAGGGAGGGCGATTGTTTTCCAGAGCTGCAGTGCACAGTCCAAAGTGCTTGTCACTTGCTTCTTTCTCAGTGACTTCTGTTGGACCCCAGCTGGGACCAAGGGCTGGAGAACAATGCTTTGGGTTTCTTCCATTTCTCCATATGGTATTAATTACTCAGCAGTTCCAGGCACTCAGCACTTTTAAACTTGAAAGGTGGGCAGGCTGCCTCAGACCTGGCTGGTTGAGCAGGGGGGTGAAGGTTGAGGGGGGGTAGCTCTTTTGTTTAAAAATGGGATGAGAGAGCTTGTCGCAAAACCTTTAAGGGACATCAGACCATGGGTTTCGATTCTCTGTTTTTTCAGTGTCATGCAGACGTCTAGGGTTGGATCTAAGAAGTAACTGGGTTTGGTGGTTCTGGCGAGGTGACCAAAGAATGTGCTGGGCTTGCCAAAACAAACACCTGAGGCTTGGATGGCTTCAAGGAGTGAGATTGATGGTCTCACCATTCTGAAAGCCAGAAGTCCAAGGCCATGGTGGGGATAAGGCTGCTTACCTCTAAGGCTGTAGGGGTTTTTAGGGAGTTATAGACTGGTTGGGGAGAGAGGGTTTCATTTGGGCCTTTTAGCAAGAAACAAAAACCTGTCAAACTGCTTGTCTCTGACAGTGATGTATTTCTCCTCTGACCCAAAAGGCAGAAAGCAAGGAGGTAGAGAGTAAGCCAGGGTTAGAAGTCTCTTCCTATAGCCAAGCTACACGCCTATACACCCAAGCAGAGGTAGGAGGATTGCTGTGAGTTCAAGGCCACCCTGAGACTACATAGTTAATTCCAGGTCAGCCTGGGCTAGAACATGACCCTACCTTGAAAAACCAACCAAACAAACAAACAAAATAAAAACCCCAGTTTTTCCCATAACCCCACAAATGCCCTTATGGTGTAGGATTGCTCTCTGTGGGGTGCAGCTCTCGCGTCTTGGGTTTTCTTGTCCATGTGGGACTCAGAGGAGGGTAAATTATGAATTTTATTTTAGGAAGTGCTATGATTAAGAGGGAAAAGCAAAGCAGGAAAGACCAAGCAAAAAGAAATCCCCACCTTCCCAGCCAGGCTAGGAAGGGGAGAGGAGCCTGAAAAGACACCCCCCCTTACATCAGGCAGAATAGGCTGAGAAGCTAAGAGGTTAAGAGACCTCAGGAGGCTTCAGAAAGAGGTCAGAGACTTACAAGTGTTTCAGGCCCTTTTATATGAATCAAACATCCAATTAGAATGAGCCTCTTTCCCTATTCTGGACTCAGGTGTGTAAGAAAGGAACCTGATTGGTTTGTGGGCCCAAGAGGCTGACTCAGGAAGGGCCTGGCCAAGTGTTAAGTCCTAGAAAAGTTGAGTGAGAAACAGGAGGCTGAGACTGGAGTGGATGAGACTGGGTCAGACTCTGGTTCTAGGCAAAGTGGTGTCCATGTTTCTGAAGGCCAATCCTTGAGAGAGAAGACTCTGGCTCCATAACAGAGACAGGGGAAGCCAGAGAAGGGCTCTGACCAGGAAGGTCAGTAGCCATTTCTCTTACAGACTAGAGGTACGTCTGGGGTTTTGGGGGATCACTGGAATTCTTTGGTTGCTGGGTGGTACACCTTGCCTCAGGGCTTGTGGACAGGTGGTTTGGGTCATTCCAGGGAAGTGAATATTAGGAGGGTCAGTAGGGTCATTCTTGGGAAAAGAAACTGACAATAAAATGGCCGAGTTGAATCATGGAGTCATTCTGGTTCTAACATTCCCAACTCTGTCATTCTACAGAAACACAGGTTTTCTTTATGTTAACAAGGTTGCAGTGTTGAAAGAAGTTTTTCAAGAAAACCAGTAAAGCCTCCATGCTGCTCCTTGTGTACAGGTTGCTTCTCCTGCACTGTTTAAGAACGCTAACGTGCTTTTTCTAGAACAAGGAAGGCGTGTTTGCAAACTGAAATTGCACAAACAACATGTGTTATAACACATTTGGTTATTGATTAGGAATGACTGGGTAGGAATGTTACAGGAATTCTGGTCACAGGGTTTTGATCTTGGGGGTGGAGGTGGATGTATAGCTTGGTAGGACTGCAACAAGAACCTGGATTTGGTCTTGTCCCAAGAGATGGTTCTGGAAGTTAAAAACAAACAAACAAACAAACATACTGGGGGCAGCCTCAGAATTTCAAGTAACAACAGGTACTTCTGGAACCATTTGAAACTGGAGCTGCTGAAACAAACTGTATAAGTAGACACAGAAAAGATTGAGTCATGGGAAGCAGGAAAATAGTAATGGTGAGAGAATGAGTTTTACCTTGGAAAAAATAAGCAAGGTCTCATGTGCAGGTCTAGCCTAATAGGAATATTTTTATTAAGACTAGAACCCAGAGCAACAGGTGCATCGGCTGGTCACAGAGATGTCCAGTCATATATAGAAAACAAGACAATAAAGTGGCTATTTTAATTTATTTGAGAGAGACAGAGAGAGAGAGAGAGAGAGAGAGAGAGAGAGAGAGAGAGAGAGAGAGAGAGAGAGAGAGCGCTCCAGGGCCTCCAGTCACTCTAAAGAAACTCCAGACACATCCACCACCTTGTGCATCTGGGGAATCAAACTCAGGTCCTTCTGCCTTGCAGGCAAACACCTTTACCACTGAGCAATCTCTCTAAGCTTAAAGTGGCCATTTTAAAAGGCTAATAAAGCCCCAAATTATTTCGACTGTGGATTGGTAACATTTACTTCACAAATGCTATAGTCTGTCATTGAAATTCTAGTCACACAGGTGTGGTGGCTTCTGGGAGCCTCAGGGTTTTTTTTTAATTCATTTTCAAGGAGAGAGAGAGAGAGAGAGAGAGAGAGAGAGAGAGAGAGAGAGAGAGAGAGAGAGCAAGCACGCACCAGGTCCACCACCTTGTGGGTCTGGCTTATGTGGGTCCTGGGGAATTGAACCTGGGGTCTTAGACACTGGAGGTAAGTGCCTTAACCACTGAGCCATCTCTCCTGTCTGAGCCTCAGGTTTTGCTTCCCCATTTGCTGTTGACCTATGTGGCTTGGAGGCTTTCCGTCAGAGTCTGTTATAGATGATGGTGAACAAGCAGGGAGGCAGCTCTCTGGAAGAGTGATACTTATCAGATCCATTACGACAGAAACTCCTACATCCTATTCAATTCATTAGCCATGATGACCTGGTCATTATATATGGATATATGAATTTTCTTGTAGATGATATGGCCTTAACATATCAGGTGACACATGAGTATTATATCTAAGGTTGAAAAGAGTAAGGAACTAAGGAGTGAGTGCTGTCTGTACAAATAAGGAAGAAGGAATTGTTAAGTTGGATAGTGAATTCATTGAAATTTGTGGAAATATGAAGATTTGGCATTAAGGCTTTAAAGTGAGTCATGTTGGGGGTCTTGATGGTAGAACTCAAGAGGTGCAAACAGGAAGTCTGTGGAATGTGGAAAATGGTCCGGAGGCCATTCCAAATGGCCAGTTTTACAACTGGGCTTTGAACAGAAGCAGGTTAAGCAAACATAAGTGCAGTTTAGGACTATGCTTTGAAAAAGAGACAGAGAGAGAGAGAGAGAGAGAGAGAGAGAGAGAGAGAGAGAGAGAGAGGGAGGGAGGGAGATTGCCATTTGCACTAGCGTAGTGAAGGAGGCCTCTGGTCATCTCTTTGGAATTGGGCAATATGGGTGGTTCATAGGGACCATTTAGTAGAATGAAGAGAAGGTTGTTCCTCCACGGGGAGGACCTGGGTAGGAGAGCAGAGCTTCCAGAGAGGGAAGAGAGCAGAGGTAGAAGAACGCCTGAATAGAAGTGACTTCTTGTCACTAGCAGTTCCAGTTTATGAAGTTATCAAGATCTTTAAGAATTTGGAAGTCAAATGTGTCATTTTCAGGCCAGCAGGAAGTATGGTCCAATTTACATCGTGGCCAAACTGAATTGTAATAAAAATGAGGCAGTTAGACTTTATGTCTCCTTTTAGGCCACAAGGGTGAGGATTTCTGGGGCATCTGTTTGAGGGTCAGGTTTCCCTGATCTGAGGACAGAGGCTGGAAACCTTCTCCTGAAGAAGAATAGGGAGTTCTGAAGGAAAGCATCCTGGGCAATTGCTTCTGACCAGAGGTTCCCAGGGCAGTTCTCTGAGGACAAGATAAGGAACTTGAGTCTGTCTCTTCCAGGTACCATAGGAAGACAGATGGAGGCTGACTCAACACCTCCTTGGGCTAAAGATGGTCCAGTATTGGATGAACCAGTGGACACAGGGAATGGCCCTTCTATGGCTGGAACTGAGAAGAAGGGAGAAGAAAAACTTTAGGGAATGGGAATTATCCCAGCCACTTGGGAGAGAAGCCTTGGCTTTGGCCTGGCAGTCTACCCAGAGGAATTGCAGTTCTCATGCAGTTCACCATGGTGAAAGAGAGAAAGGAAGATGGAGAGAAAGGACGGAGTGGAGACCAAGGACGCCTCAGGATCCAGGGGATGGCCAGGGATGAGCTCTTGCTGCTCATTGATCTCTGGGTTGCAAGAGGGTCTCTGCTCAGAACACCTTCAGCACCGCCATATGTCAGAAAAGAAAATGAAAAGGGCAGGAAGGAAATGACAGAGAAGACTTGGCTCAACAGCAGAGACAGAATTTATTGGGGAAAGCCAGGCAGGTGGGAAGTCACCACCCTTACAGACTAGGGGGTACTTATGGAGCTGTGGGGGTTGTTGGAATTCTTTGGTTGCAGGGTGTCCCACCATCCTCAGGGCTTGGGCCATTCCAGGAAAGTGATAATGGGTGTGGGTGGTCTGGGTTACTCTTGGGAAGAGAGTTAGAGCAAAATGGCAGAGTGTCAAAATGGAGGCACTGTGGTTCTAACAATCCTAACTCGTGGGCTAAGCATGAGCCCTGCTTCCCATCAGGCATGGCTGACTGCTATAGTCACTGCCTTCCATAAATGGCAATGCAATTATCTGGGGAAAGTAGGACTTGTGCTCATGCTCTTGACCTCATTCCACACTTCCCCTTCCGGTTTTCCATGCTAAGCACGCTCATGCAAGGGTGGAAAGTGGACCCAGTGTTTGAGTCTGGATTCCAACATCACTCTAACTCCACTGTAATAAAATGCATAGGGCTGGAGAGATGGCTCAGCAGTTAAGGCACTTGCCACCAATGCCTAAGGCCCCCTGTTCAATTCCCCAGGTCCCACATAAGCCAGACCCACAAGGTGGTGGCCCTGGTGCTTGCTCTCTCTCTCTCTCTCTCTCTCTCTCTCTCTCTCTCTCTCTCTCTCTCTCTCTCTGCTTGAAAAAATGAATAAATAATTTAAAAAAAAATTTAAATGCATAATAAGCCAAGATTTGGGGCAGCTGATTCTTTCCCAGCATGCTCTCTTTGCCCCTCCCACCCCGCAAGGTATCAGTTACTTTTGCTTCATTCAGTGTTTATGTAACCTTTTCTATGGTCTTTGCCCTTTCGTTGCCATGAGAGTATATTAATTTTAGTTAATAACTCAAGGGCAGAAGTATTGTTAAGTATACTGGCAGCAAGGCCTCTGCCCTTGGCGTCACAGACCCTTCTTCTGCTGCCTTGCCTGCGTGTTTGGTCTCATTTCACTGTCTCCTGAAATTCTCTTCCTACAAGAACAACGTCACCATCGCCTTAGATTAGGGTCCCCTGGATTCATCTCTTTTTAACTATACTCCTTATCATAGTGTCATATACTGGGATGAACTTCCAAACCAGACACAGTTTCTGGGAGAAATGGGATTTATTTCAGGCTTACAGATCCAGGGGATCCATAATTGTGGAGAAAACTGGCTTTCTTTCACAGATCCAAGCAGAGAGAGAATACCACCAGCAGCCAGCCAGCCCCCCACACAAGCACTGGAAATTGCAGAGGTAGGAACCCCCCAGAGCTCACTCTGCATAACTTAGGCTGGAATTCAGATCCTCCCCCAAACACACTTTAGGGCTGATCCCCAAGATTTGCCCCCAGTGACACCTCTTCCAGCCAGGCAGCTAGAAATCCAAGTTACAAGCTTTAATAAAACTCAGTCTATTGAGGGATATCCATTCAAACTATGAAACTCTTCATTGGTCATATCTCCAGGTATAGTGTCATGCTGATGCACTGTGGGTTCGGGACACAAAACATGAATTTTGGGGGACACAGTTGAGCTCACAAACAATGTCTTTCTCCCTTCTTACTAACAGACACTCTCTTTCTGGCTCCTGATCAGGCAAATATATCTCTAAAATGGGCCTGATTCATCAATCAAACCATGGCTACTGATGGTTCAGTTTAGATAATCAGTGGAAAGTGTCCTGAGCCCCTGGCTCGACCTGGGAGAACCAGCCTTCTTTCTTCAGGAGCTCCTGAGTCTGCAGAAGTTTTTCCTGGTTTCTTCAGAAAGATGTGGAAAGACAGCTAGGGAGCCTGTCAGATTCTTGAGATTAAAGGCAGGTCTAATGCTGAAAACTGAAAATGTTCACAGATAATTTGTGGTATTTTACTTTTCTGACACAATTATTTTCCGCTTCCTCTTTATGTAACATTCTCTTTCGTGACATTTTATTGTTGTTGGCACTTTGAAAAGAGTTCTACTTTCATCTTTTATTCTGTTGCCTCAAAAAGTTTGTGAAAGATCTTGAAGCTCTATTAAGGCATCAGCTTTTATCAAAACATATTCTTTAGTTAATATTAGGTTTATTAAAACTTACCTCCCATGACCTCCTCTCTTGAGAAGCCTGGATCCATGTCGTAGGTGTGTCCTGTCCCTTTTCTAAGCATTGCTTTCTCTCTCCTAGTGTTCACGCCAAAACTGGTGTTAAAACCCTTTCTTGATAACTAACTATTACCTGGCCATGGTAGTGCACACCTGTGATCCTAGCATTTGGGAGGTGGAGGCAGGAGGATCATCAGAGCTTCAAGGTCATCCTTGAAGTTTCAAATAAGCATGGATAAGCAAGGTCATCATCCTTGGCTATATTGTGAGTTGAAGCCAGACAAGGATACAGAAGGTGATGACTCAAAAAAGCAAATAAATAAATAAAAAATAAAGGAAAGAAAACCTTGAATTCTGGTGAGACAAAGATAAAATCTACCTTTATCTGAATGATCATTATTGGTGTCCCTGGAGTACTAAGTAGAATATGAAATACCAGTTACATATATACATATCAAATGCTAATTTAATTTTTTCATTTAGCCTATGAATTTTATTTAAAAATTTTTATGTTAGGGCTAGAGAAATGGTTCAGCAGTTAAGGCACTTGCCTGCAAAGCCGAATGACCTGGGTTCGATTCCCCAGTACCCATGTAAAGCCAAATGCAAAATGCTTCATGCATCTGGAGTTCCTTTGAAGCATCTAGAGGCCCTGGTGTACCCAGTTCATTCATTTATCCTCTCTGTCTCTCTCTCTTCTTACCAATAAATAAAATAAAAAATATTTTTAAAAATTTATTTGAAAAACTTGACCAGAATTAGAATGCAGACAACTAGAAGTACACCAGGAGAGCAGACAGACAATGGCAAAACCCTTTCTTAAGAACTACATAACTTTAGAGTTAGTTATGATGATTAGTTAAGATTAAGTTTAATTAACTATTAAATTATTTCTTGAAGAGTTAGTTATATATAATGTAAGAGTTAGTTATATAATAACTTAATCTTAATTAATCTCAAGTTAACTGAAGTGGAAGAATCCTTGTGGATGACTCTGCAACCAGTGAAAGACAAAACAGGACTCCACTTTGCTCTTTCACCAAAGTGCGCAGCTTGCCCTCACTCAAAGCTGGATCTGGGGGGTGTAGACATTCCTTTCTTACTGTCTTACTGAAATGGCTTCAGTAGGGCTCTCTTGATGCAGAGCAATGAAGTGAGCAGTGAAATCTGAGACAATGTGGCAACCTCTCTAAAGTTAAATATAACAACTGGGTAAAAATGAAAACAATGTAGTGAGAGAAAGCATGTTCTACTGGTAAAAACTTTTAAAGTCCATTTCTGTTCAAAGTTACCTGGTGAGGCCTGAGGTAGGATCCTGTTACTGAAGAAATCACAGAAAGCCATCCATCAGCACCCAGAGACCCTGTGAGGTCCAGAATGGTAACCAGCCCCCTGATGGTAGTCAGTGCAGTACTGGAAGTGGAAGCTGGTCAATGACAGCTGGAGTAAACAAAAAACACTGACAGGAAACACAGTCTGCCACCATAAGTAGTCTGAACACACTTTCTACTGGGAGAGAACAGCGAACCAAGAAAGGAGCACTTGTGCAATGGAGGAGCCAAAGCCTGGGGGAGAAAATCAACAGCTTTTAATTTGGCCAAATAATCCACTCAGTGATGGGGAGCCCTTAACTGGAACTGGGGTCTCAGGGTGAAATACACTGGGAACCAAACTCTTGGGCCCTCAAAGAGAGATGCACTATACGCGTGATCTACAAAGAGGCTGCTAACAATAGAATCTAACTAATTAAGAAATGTGTATCTCAGTTAACCTATACTGATCTCACTCTCCGATGGAGATTCTGTTTGTATCTTTCAGAATGTAGTGAGAGAGCTGTGGCTCATCCAACCCTACCAAGGAACTGCAGGCTGATAGCTGAGATCCTGCCAAGAGATGAGCCACCTCAGACATACCGTGGAGGATCCATATGGAACCCCGCAGAGAATGATGGGATGAACAAGTGACCCATAACCACAGCCAATCAGTCAACACAGGATAAGCCAGTGAGACAGACACCAAGGATCTGCAACACAACCTAAAGCAGAAGTACAGAGACCCCCTAAGACCTCAAAAATAAAGCAGTCTTATTACTCACCCACCATGACTCAGGGAACTGCGCAGAAGAGGGGGCAGAAAGATTTTAAGAGCCATGGTGGGGGAGATCTACGAGGGGGGGGGTAAGTTGCCTGGTGAGTGCTGCCAGTGTCCCTGAGGGATTCTGTCACAAACCTGTAAGTCACTCAGGTGTGTGATCTTCGTTTAAAAATGTGGAACCGAAACTCAGAAAGTTAAAAAAAAAAAAGCCTCATCCATTTGTCAACAGGCTTAGTGAAGACAGGGTGTTGGTGACAGATTTGTACTTAAATTAGTCAGAGATGTTGACACAACATTTTATTACATTACCACCTGGAAAGATTGAATCATAATTGAAACCAGGGTATAAGTCTTCTATTTTTCTAGATTTTTCTAGAAAGTTCTTCTATTAGAGAGTCAGTTTTTTTTCCTGCTTTTATAAAATTACTTCTAACATTTTCATTGTGTTCAAAAACACAGACACACAAGAACTGTACATGTGTGTTAAGTTACAATCATACTCTTCATAATCTGTTCGTGTATTATAGCTTATGAACAGAAATCATTTTATTTTTGCAAGTATTGTTTGTAAGTATCTCTCATGACTTCTAGGTGAACTGTTTTAATCCTAACCTGACTGATTTATTAACTTAGTTTTATTTATTTGCAAGCAGAGGGAGAGAGAGCAAGAGAAAGAGAGAGAGAGATAGATAGATAGAGAGAGAGAGAGAGAGAGAGAGAGAGAGAGAGAGAGAGAGAGAGAGAATGTGCACACAGAATCTCTAGCCATTGCAAACAAACTACAGAAGCATGCATCTGGCTTTCTTTGGGCACTGGGGATTTGAACCTGGGTCTTTTGTAGCAAAACGAGAAGAAAAGTACAGAGATTTCCTGTGTGTCTTCTGCTTTCATGCCCATGCCTACATTGATTTTTCTTATAAACATTCCATGCTTATTTATCCATCAAAATAACTAGAAAACAAAGTTGAAGTGGGCTAAAAATCTCTTGATTTTTTTTTCTTTTCCTGGCTCTTTAACTGAATGAATTAATCAAATGGTGAGGAGAAAAAGGTGTTTCAGAAAAGAAACAAGGAATGTACAGTTTCAAGGGTGACAGATTGCTGAAACCATGTCATGGATCAAATCTGATGAGTTGCCTATTAGGGGAAAGCTTTGATCAATAATGTCATTCATGGAAACAATTCCCAACATTTTCCTTTGCACTAAAGTAACCTGAAGGTAGAGTGATGGTTGTTGACCTTGTGACCTCACTGAAGCCTCTCAAGGTCAGGGCCATCCTGGGTTACATACTGAGTTTAAGGTTAGCTTGGGCTACATAGCCAGACCGAGTCTCAGAAAGCCAGCCACAATCAATAATCATGACACAAGGGTAAGCATATAAAAATCATTTAGAAGATCATAAGATCTACTCATCTGTGGTGTCCTTTAGGGTGAACCACCATGTCATGGTTTGATCCGGGTGTCTCCCACAAACAAATGAATGTGTTCTCAGTGATCAGTGCTCAGCTGATGGCAGTTTGGGAATTAAAACCTCGCTAGAGCTGTGTTGTCAGGGGCAGGGGTTATAAACCAGCTTCCCTTTGCCGGTATTTTGCACACCTTCCTGCCACTGTTTGCAGTTGCGTGGCGGAGGTGATGTCCACCCCTCTGCTCATGCCATCATTTTCCCTGCCAGGATGGAGTCTCCCCTTGAGTCCGTAAGCCAAATAAAACCATTCCTCCACAAGCTGTTTTTGCTGGGGTTCTTTCTGCGCAGCAACTAGAAATCTGACTGCAACACACCACGTTTGTGTATATGTGTATATGATGTGTGTGTGTGTGTGTGTTCACATGGTGAGTGTGGGTGTGCACATGCCACAATGGAGATCAGACAACAACAGTGGGTATTCATCCTGTCTCTCTTGCATGAAGCAGGGTCCCTTGTTAGCTGCTGTGTCCTCTGGGTTCTCTGGCCCATGAGCTTCTCATGTCTCTGCCTCCCATATCACCAGAGGCACGCTGGGATTACGGAGGTTTGTGCTGCCATACCCAGCATCATGTGGGTTCTGGGGATCTGATCTCAGTGTCTCATCTTTGTGTGGCAAGTGTTTAACCCACTGGGCCATAGTGGCCCACATTTTAATTTTTGTTCGTTTGTGTGTTTGAGACAGGGTCTCACACTGTAGCCCAGATTGTCCCCAAACTCTTAGCAATTCTCTTGCCTCAGGTCCCCAAATGCTGAGATTGCAGTGATGAACCACCATATCTGGCTTAAATTCCATTTAAAAAAATATATCACTTGCTCAGTTGCACAAAGCCACATTTTTCTGTTTGGCTGCATGTGGCTACTGGGTCACATGGGGTCATGCCAGGTATGGGGCATATTTCATCATTATAACCTTAGCATTGGGTGGAAAGGAAAACTCCATGAGAAGGTAATCATCATAAAAGAGAAGCTGGCTAGACCTTGAAAACACTCCACGGACACTAGACATCTGCCCTTGGCAGAAACCTAAGACCTTGTGAGACACGACCATCTGTGGACCCCATGGATGTGTGGGACAGAATGCAGCCAGACTTCCCCAGTGGGGTTATCTCCTTTTCATCACTGCCATAACTCCTTCCCAAGGCTCAAAGGGGTTGTGCTCTTCCCACTTACATTAAATAAGTCACTTTTGTTGTTTGTTTGTTTGTTTCAAGGTAGAGTCTCAATCTAGCCTAGACTGACCTGAAACTCACTCTGTAGTCCCAGGCTGGTTCAGAACTCACAGTGATCCTCCTACCTCTGCTGAGTGCTGGAATTAAAGGTGTGCACCACCACATCCTGTAAATAAATCACTTTTAAAAAATATTTTATTTATTTATTTGAGAGAGAGAGAGGCAGGCAGAGAGAGAATATGGGCACACCAGGGCCTCTAAGCCACTGCAAATGAACTCCAGACACATACACCCTCTTGTGCATCTGGCTGTATATGGGCACTGGGGAATCGAACTCTGGTCCTTCTGCATTGCAGGCAAATGCCTTAATCGCTAAGCCATCTCTTCAGCCCATAAATCACTTTTTGAGATGTCCATTCAGTCTGCTTCTTTTCATATTTGCGTCGCCATCAGATCAGCTCTAATTATGTAAAGGGATATATTTCTTATGAATGTTATTTTTTTCTCTTTTTTTTTGTGTGTGTGTTTGTGTGTGTGTGTGTGTGTGTGTGTGTGTGTGTACCTGTGTATCACAGCACCTGTGTGGAGGTCAGAAGACAACTTCAATTGTTGGTCTTTGCTTGCCATCTTGCTTGAGGCGGGGGTCTCTTGTTTACTACTATATAGTGCAGGCTAGCTGGCCAGTAAGCCTGTCTCTGCTCCTGTGTCTGTCTCCCACCTTACCTTAGGCATCTGGCATTTCAGACCCATGCTACTGCAGCTGGCTTGACAGGGGTTCTGGGGGTCCAAACTCAGGTCCTCATGCCTGTGAAACAAGCACTTTCTTCAGTGTTGCAGTCAGCTTTCTCATTGCTTCGAAAAGCAGCTTGTGGAGGATTGGGTTTATTTTGGCTTACAGACTTGAGGGAAACTCCATGCTGGCAGGGAAAATGATGGCATGAGCAGAGGGTGGACATCACCTCCTGGTCAGCATCAAGTGGACAACAGCAGCAGGAGAGTGTGCCCAACACTGGTAAGGGGACTGAGCCATCTTCCAAGGCCTGACCTTTGCTTTTCAGAGGCAATTTCTTTTCTCTGAACTTGATTCTCCTTTGAGTTAACATTTGGCATATTCTCATATCATGAGATTTTATTTATTTATTTATTTATTTTGGTTTTCATGCTGCTGACACACTTAAATCTCGTGATTCACGTGAATGGAAAGATGGGTCATAGAATCCATGAGTCTTGCTGTTCTAGCACATTCTTTATTTTCACACGTGACAACCATCAGTCTTGCATTTAATTAGATCTCACCTCTACTTCCTTTTTGAAATGTTCTGTAAGTCATGATTTTAAAAAGGTTTTAATTCATTTGTCCTGGCATCCAAAAGTAGAGCATTTTTGGCTCTGACAATAATTGCATAGATAAGAGATGAAATCATTGGTTAGTTTTTAATACGTTTAAGTTAAAATAATTTCCACATGGTTGGATCAGGCACAAGCTCCATACACCCAAGTCCATATGGCTGAAATTACATATATACGCCTTTAGAAAAAGTGGGGAGAGGTGTGAAATTTCACTACCATGCAAATGAGGAAAAGCAGTGTATTAGTTATTTTCCTTTCTGCTACTTTTCTCCCCGATGTTACCAAATACCTAAAATAAAGCGACATAAAAGAGGAGAAGCTTGTTTGTTTCTCAGTTCAGGGAATAGATGGTCCATTATGGTGGGAGGAAGGCATGGTGGAAGGTGGCTTTCTGGTTGTTAATGTTAATGGCTTCTCTCAGGTCAGGCCATCATTTCTGTCAAATCTAATGAGAAATGCAAGCAACCCTATGACTAGAGGCTTCATGCAGAGAGGAATTAAAACTTTTATTATTATATTAAACTTTTATCATTTTTTTTTTGGATCTAAAGCCCTGTGTGAATCAACTCAATCCTCAAAACAACTCTTTACAGAAAGAGAGATGTAGAGTTGAGGCTTTTTTCTGTTTTGTTTTTCAAGGTAGGGTCTCGCTCTAGTCCAGGCTGACCTGGAATTCACTCTGTAGTCTCAGGGTGGCCTTGAACTCACGCTGATCCTTCTACCTCTGCCTCCCGAGTGCTGGGATTAAAGGTGTGCGCCATCATGCCCAGCTGAGTTGAGGCATTTTTAAAAGCTATGTTTCGCATCCCAGTGTTACCACTTAATAAGAACTAGGGTCTGAGTTTGATCCCAAACAATGTAATGGTAGAGTGTTGTCCTGTTTTTTGGTGTGTGTTGTATGTAGCACATATGTGTGCCTACATGTGAAACTCAGAGGAGAATGTGGGATGTCCTCCTCTATGACTTTTACACATTATTTCTGTGAGACGGAATCTCTCACTGAACCTGGGGCTACCATCATCATCATCATTATTATTTTTGTTGTTGGTGTTTATTGTTATGATTATTGTCAGAATTGCTAATCAGTGAGCCCAAGAGATTCTCCTGTATTTACTCCCCGCAAGACTGGGGTTCCAGGCATGCTTAGCCATGCTCGGCTTTTTATAGGAATGCACAAACTCAAGTCCTCCAAGGTCTTTTCAGGTCCTCATGCTTGTGTGCACTGAGCCACATCCCCAACCCTGTCAGAGCACTCATGCTGTCTATCACTCCTGCTCCTGTGGAGATGGCTCAGCTGTTCAAGCCCAAGAACCTGAGTTTTACCCTCCCCAATACCCACATCAAAAGGCTCAGGGCGATGGCTTAGTGGTTCAAGGCACTTGCTTGCAAGACCTGTGCTCTGGATTTGATTGATTACCCCTTGAACACCCACATAAACTCAGATGTATAAAGTGACACAAGCATCTGGTGTGTTCATTTGCAGTGAGTGGTAAATGACCATGGCGTGCACACACACACACACACACACACACACACACACAAATCAATAAATAAATAAATTTTAAAAAGCTGGATATGGCTGCACATGCTTGTAACCCCAATCCTGCTGAGGGAAACAGAGACAGGAGGATCGCTGGGGCTCCCTGGTCAACCAGTCTAGCAGTAAAACAGTGAGCCCCAGGTTCAAAGAAGGACTCTGTGTCAGGAAAGTAAATCCGAAGCACCATAGAGGAAGGCAGCCAACATGCTCCTCTGGCCTCTGTGTGCTGTGCAAGGGGCATATGTAATTGCACACATGTGTGCATATATCATACCACCAATATACTTACCCAAAACCTTAAAAACAAAACAGACCCCGAGATTCCTTAGGGCTTTTCTGTTATCAAAGCAGAGGCCAGTGCTATTACCTTCTTTCCCAGGATTAATGACTTCAGTGAACAAAGTCGGGGATGGGTGCTGTTTTATGATTCATGTATTTAGTCGTAGTCATTAGAGGCATGAGCTCATTTCTGGTTTACTCAGATACCATATATAGTTCTAGAAAATGCCCAGCCCCAATTCTCATACAATCACCAAGCTAATTCCTACTAAGGAATGCAAATACTAACTCTCTAAATATTTTCAGTTTAACCTTGATTTTCCCAAGGTGAATTCAATCATGACGACATTCATTCGGAATTTTCCTCATCCTATAGGAAAATGGAATACATGAATTGCAACTGGGTTAAAAGAGAATTTTCTCTGGGTAAATATCTAAAAGGCCAGAAAGATTGAAATCAAACCTTGGAGTTTTGTAAACCTTATTTATTTTATGCCTGAGCATGCATAAGCAAGCAAGAATTAAGTGCAAAGAAAAGAGAATTAATACTGCGGCACATTTTCTGAATTCCTTCCTTCATAATTCTTTGAAAATGTATGAGGCTTAATGTTTACTCCTATGTCCACTGAAGTGCCAAGTCACAAACTATATTGCTGAATCAGTTGAAGATGATGGTTGCCAACCATTTGTTTTGCTGTCAAAAGTTGAGCTTGGGGCTGGAGAGATTGCTCAGTGGTTAAGGCACTTGGCTCCAGTGCCTAAGGCCCTGAGTTCAATTCCCCAGGACCCACATAAGCTAGACCCACAAGGTGGTGGCCCTGGTGCACTCTCTTTCTCTCTCTCTCTCTCTCTCTCTCTCTCTCTCTCTCTCTCTCTGCTTGAAAATGAATAAATAAAAATATTTTTTAAAAAGTTGAGCTTGTAGGTGCCAGATGTAGTTACCTTCTTGTTGCTGGCTGAAAGCACCCAGCCACAGCAACTGATGGAAAGTTTTTTTTTTTTTGGGGGGGGGTGGGCAACTTATAGTCTCCAGAAGGAAGCTCCATGATGGCAGAGGAAAACATGGCATGAACAGAGGCTGGATATCACCCTCTGGTCAACATTGAGTGGAATACAGCAGCAGGAGAGTGAGCTGAGCTCTGGCAAGGGAAATATGGCTATAACATCCCAAAGTCTGCCCCCAACAACACACCTCCTCCAGAAAGGTCCCAGATTGCCATCAGCTGAGGATCAAACAGTCAGAGCACCTGAGTTTATGGGGGACATGTAATTCAAACTACCACCCATGGCTCTAATCTTAGCACATGGAAGGTTGAGATTGGAGGATCTGGAATTGGAAGCTAAACTGGGCTACATAGTGAAACAAAAAGGGGGCTGGAGAGATTGCTCAGTGGTTAAGGTGCTTGCCTGCAAAGCCTCATGACCTGGATTTGATTCCCCCCTACCCCAATAAAGCCAGATAGACAAAGTGGCACCTGCATTTGGAGTTCATTTTCAGTGGCTGGAGGCCCTGGCATGCCCATTCTCTCTTCTATCTCTCTCTACTTGTAAATAAATAAAAAGATCTATCTACCCACCTGTCTGTCTGTCTGTCTGTCTGTCTGTCAGCCTGCTTGCCTGCCTGTCTGTATAAAAGCAAGACAGAAGCAAAATGTTGAGATTCCATTGAATTAATTGCACATAACTTTACCACACACAGAGTGGCAGAGCACCAACATCTCCTGGCAGGGGCTACATTTCTACTAAGATTGCGTGTTCAAATGCCTGCTCCGGGTTAACTAGAACACAGTGGATTGTTTATATTCAGCCTGTTCCAGAAAATATTCAGAGCAATTTATTAAGAGATGACCGGAATCACAGATAAGCAAGGGAATGATTCCAGAAAGCTCAGTGGAAGCAAAGGTGTGGAGGGACACACAAACTCAGGCAATGAAGTCATGCATACCTTTGAGAGGTGTGACCCAAACTAGACTCTCTGTTTCTCCTAGTCAGTGAGAAAGGTGCCTCGTGGTAGGTAAGTCATTCATACCATGTATAATGCTGGAACCATCTCTCACTCAAGAGACGAACGATTCCTTTTGATGCTGAGCTCAGAATGTTTTCTTTTGTATCTTCACAGTAAAGCGGTCACCCTTTGTTATAACCAAGAATAAACCCAGACACATATTGTACCAAGGCATTCCCCCCTCTCCCCCCAACACGCCTCAGTATTGGCTTCTGGCATCCAGCCAACATGCAGTTTAAGTAAAATAAAGAAGAGCTACTTGAGGGCTGAGAAAATAGCTCAGAGGGTAAAGTGCATGTTGTACAAACACGAGGACCCAAGGAGTCAACAGGAGCACCCCTGGGCCTCACTGATTAGCTTGTCTAACTGAATCACTGAGCTCCAGGTTCAGTGAGAGACCCAGTCTCAAGAAATAAGGTGGAAAGTGATTAAGGAAGACACCGAATATTGACCTCTGGCCTACACACTCATATATGAACAGGCATTCACATGTACACATCTCTCTCACACACACATCCATGAGTCAGGGAGCTATTGAGGCTGATGTGAAGGGCTCCTGCTGATCTGATTTCAAGAACTGGGAATACTTCTCCCACATTAATATCCACAAGATTCACAGCACATGAGAGGGTCACTCTACCTCCCCAGAGATTCTGGCTTACAGAGATATATGCTTTTCTTTTAATGTTCGTGTACATACATATGTGAGTGTGACTGTTGTGTACAGATATGTGGGGTCAGGATTATCTTGGGGGTCATCCTCAGGAACATGGCCCATATTTTTCTTTTTCTTTTAAGACAGGGTCTCTCATTGGCTTGAAGCTCATCAATTAGACTAGATTGGCTGGCCAGAAAGCCCCAGAGATCCTCTTCTCCACTTCCCCAGCATTGGGATACCAGGCATAAATCCTCACACCCAACATTTTCCCCTGGGTGCTGGGGATTGAATTCGGGTCAACCCACTTGTGAGGCAAGCATTTTAGTGACAGAGTTTTCTGCCCAGTTCACCAATCTCTATTTTCTCTATTTTCCCCCTCCCACAAAATGAAGTAGCTTTGTTTGATATAAAGTTACAAAACCTCTGAGTCTGTCAGCAAGAAAGTCATTTAATTTGAGAATCTTTGATAGGAGTAATGTTAACACAGACTATGTTAGGGGAGGGTATGTTCTATGTGAATTTTGCCTGTTATCCTCAAAGTGGAAATGGCTGTTGTCAGATCATGGATGAGGAGGGGATAGGACATCACTTGTAATCATGGAGTGCAGACTTTGCAATGGTGGTGTTCTCCGTGTGTGTAGGTATAAGAAGAGGTCTTATTGGGGTTGGCACTGTGGGCTGTTGGACACTTTTCAGAAGCATGTAGGTTAGTGTAGATGCTATGATACATCCTCCAGATTTACACTTCAGGACTTGGGCATGTCATCATGCGACAACCTGGACTGTTCCCTCTGATGGCTTACCATGAGCGAATCAGAATTGCCCTTACCCATGTTACATCAGAGACACAGGTGACAGAGAGGAATGGGGCCTGGAACACTCTATGGGCCCTGGAGCTCCACAGCCTTCTGGGAAGTTACCTGCAGTTATGTGGGACCTGCGTCACAGCTTAGCTGCTTTCCTTACTCCTTGGAGGTGTGGATCCCTAGGGTGCTCATCCTAAACCTCCTGCTCACACCTCCCCCCCCCACACCCGTCACTGAGATCACTTCCTGGAGAAGCTGACCTAAACCAGCTATATGCAAATCTCTTGGTCCTTTCCTCACCAACACCATCCTTCCTACATTGAGTTTGGTTAACTCCATCTCTCTTTTCATTTTCTTTATTATTTTTATTTTTGACAGTTACACAAATAGATCACATCTTCTTAAAGTCATCATTTAAAAATATTTTATTTATTCATTTTCAAGCAGAGAGATACAGAAAAAGAGAGAGAGAGAGAGAGTGAGCGCATGCACCAGGACCACCACCTTGTGGGTCTGGCTTATGTGGGTCCTGGGAAATTGAACCCAGGGCCTCAGGCACTGGAGACAAGTGCCTGAACCACTGAGCCATCTCTCCAGCCCCTAAACTCATCATTTTAAAACCTTCCCTTGTCCCCCTCCCACACCACAGAACCCCTTTCTCTTGCCAACGACTCTTTGCCTTTTCATATCTTTTTATTGTTTTTTTTGGTGACCCAATGAGTTTAATTAGGGTCACTTGCCTGAGCATGGATTGGGATTTATTTAATGAAACATAGGTAATTTCCTATCAATGGCTGAATAATATTCTGTTCTATGTTTATATCTTATCATGTTTGCACATTTATCAAGGAGAACATTTGCCTATTGATGGACACCTCTGTGGTAATGAACTCTAAGAGTGAACCATTGGAATAAACTTTGGGTATATTTCCTATGGTCCTTACAAAACAACTTTTCTGAGAGATTATTGCTGTGAGATACCAAATTCCTTACTTGT
The DNA here is from genome assembly GCA_004024765.1 of Zapus hudsonius. Lineage (NCBI taxonomy): Eukaryota > Metazoa > Chordata > Mammalia > Rodentia > Dipodidae > Zapus > Zapus hudsonius. Next base: position 28,594 of record PVHP010016606.1, read on the forward strand.
AACTTGCCCTAAAGTTAATTTTACACCTATGTAATCTACCCGCTCAAAGCAATGTGACTGGATTTCCCCTGCCTTGATGTACCTTTGGCCTAAATAGCACAGATGACAAGCGGTGTGTAGAGATGCGGACTGATCTTAAACTATGCTCTCTGCCCAATTTCCTCAGTGGCTTTGTTGGACTCTCAATTCAGAACAAATGTACATGTGTAAGAAGTGCCGACCCTAGTTTTGAAGATAATGAGATCAGTAACTATGAGCCCACTGGTTGTTGAAGGTAACAGGTGAGTTCTTGTGATCAGGGAGAGTGTGTATTCTCTGGATCAGTAGAACCCAACAGGTCAAACCCTTAAATCCCTTTTGTAAACAAGTGATGAAGAATTATCCAAAGTCAAAAGTTCCTGACCCTTTGCTCATTTGATGTGCTGCTTGTTCACATATTAATTGGTTTTGGTTATTCAATAAAAATGCCAATGAGGACCTATAGGCAGAGGAAGCCGCAGCCACAGTGACATCAGAGCACCTATGAAAGCAGAGGCAACTGATTTACTAATGACTTCAACTAAACTTCAGGCTTCAGCTTTGTTTTTCCTTAGGCTGCTGCTAGAGGCAGCTAGCTCATGCTTGGGTAATTTCAAGAAATAGTTCCTTATTTCTCAGGTTCTGCTCCTAGAAATTTTCCCACTCTTGAGCAAGATCCCAAGGGTGAGTGCTCTATAATTTTAGGGCTGTATTCCCCAAATAGGGCACATCTCCTTACTGTTGGGAAGAGTGTGATATGAATGAATATTTGTGTATAACTTTTATTTGAAGACTTTTTAGATGTGTGTGTGTGTGTGTGTTTGTGTGTGTGTGTGTGTGTGTGTGTGTGTGTGTGTGTGTGTGTGTGTGTGTATTAGAATGCCAGGGTCTTTTGCCCCTTGCAACAAACACTAGTAACTTGTTCCACATTTTGTTCCACTTGTTCCCAATCAGCTTACATGGGTGAAGCAACTTTGGAACTGGTCCTGACAGGCAGGCCTTGCAAGCAAGTGCCCTGAACCAGCTGAGCCATCTATTCAGCCCCTCAAAATACTTTTCCTTTAAAGAATAATGGTGATTCTGATGACCCTATGAGGACAATGTGAACTAATGTCTCCTAAACACTTGTTGATGCTTGCTGTGGATTGGGCATGAAATGTCCCTCATAGGCTCACATACTGGGGCATGGTTGTCAGCTGATGGGTTTCTGGGAAATGACTGGATCCTCAGGGCTCTGACATGATCGATGGATGGACCTCTTAATGGATTTGCAATATGATGCATTGTTGGGAGGAGGTAGGAGGAAAGAGGTGGGTTCCAGTTGGATGAAGTCAGTCTCTAGGGCATGCCTTTGGAGTTATTTTATTCCCAGGTATTTCTTATATCCTTCCCCACCTCCATTTCTGCTTTCTTTTTCCCATGAGGTAAACAGCCTTCTCCACATACCTCTGCCACCATCGTGTTCTTCCTCACTATAGGTCTAGCATCAACATAGCCAAGATTAGGGATTGAACCCTCTGAAGCTTCAAGCCAAAATAAATGTTTTCCACCTCAAGTTGTGTACATCAGGCATTTTGCCACAGTGACACAAACTCCTCTGACTAGTAAAATGCTCTACTCAATGTAAAGTGCCTTCTCAAGTGGGATAATTTTAGACTGCCCACGGAGGAGGAAATCCAACTGATCAGGGACAGGGAAGAGGGAAATAGGGTAATTGGAGACATCAACACATTATTAAGTGTATCTAATTATGGATGATAAAAAAATTAAATTAAAAAAAGATTAATGGTACAAGAAAATTTAGCCATCAAAATCAAATCAAATCAAAGCAGATATTTCCCTGGTGGGACCATGGCTAAGAGCAGATGCCCTGAGTGTGAAAGTTCACTGCCCACCTCTCTTCTCCCACAGGGGGAGCTGGGACCATGATCAGAGCCCTGTGGGACCAGAGGCTACCTCTCCTGCCTGGGTGCAATGAAATGACCCTTGTTCCCATAATGTCCAGACGCCAGCAGCCAGCATTCCCAGACGACTGCTGATACCTACCATTCAGAATCCAGCAGTTAAAGCAGCTATGAAACTGCTTTCCCAAACAGCTTGTCTCCCTGCATAGACCTGAGAGTGGAAGACCCCAGGGTGCTGAGATGGAGACCCTCCCTCTAAGCTCAGCAGTGCCTTTGCCTGGGCAACACTTCTTCTTATTAGATAGTGTGAGGATGAAGAGGACCCAACAAGATAGAGCTCTGTATGAGGTTTTCTAGTCAAGGTTGTTTCTTAATCTGCTCTGTGTATGGAGAAGCAACCCCCTAAATCTGAACTACACCATGTTGTGAACTGTATGAGGGCCACTGCGATGCCTATAGAAACATAATGAAAAAAATGAGTATGAATATACAGTACATATACTATGTGTTTGCAGCTTGTAATTAAAAGAAGGTGTGGACTGGGGAGATGACTCAGTGGATAAAGTACTTGCTGTGTAAGCATTAGCAGTTGAGTTCAGATCTCCAGAATACATGTAAAACCAGATGCTGTAGTGCACATCTACAATGGGAAGGGAAGTGTGAGAATTCCTGGCAAGCTTAGGAGGGTCAACTAGCCTTGCAAACACAGCGGTGGACAGTGAAAGACCATTCCTCAAACAATTTGGGAAGCTAGGTCTGACATCCAAGGTTGTCCTCTGAACTCCATACACATACCATATCTTGCTGTACCCATATGCGCTCTCTCTCTCTCTCTCTCACTCTCTCTCTCTCTTTCTCTCAGTATACACACACAATGAAAAGTAAGAGGAAGGCTTGAGTGAGTCAGCAGTACGCTTCAAAGAACAGTATTCTTTCTTTGGTATTCACACTGTAACAGCTGCCTTAGTCACTTTGCTCTGGGAAGTGTGTTGATCGACAGCATATTTTTTCTTGCCTGTTTCCAGGACAGCCTCTGTCTGCCATGATTGGGTCTACTGGTCCTGTAGAAGAGCCCCAGGCTCAGAACTCCTGGAAAGAGAGGCTCCGTGAGCACCCATCCCATTGAAATCTTATGTGGCCGTGTTCTTTTGCTTTAGCAGGGACTTGATTTCTATTCTAAGTCAACAAGCGCAAATATGTGACAAATTTTCATGAAAGCAGAAGGACTGGTTTTCTAGCATAGCATGGGAGGGAAAGGCCTTCCAAGTTTCATTAGGTAGGTTTGATCTTGGTACAGTATCATGAAGGAATTAGAATGCTTCAGGACCCAAACCAGAAAAAAAAAAAATGGAGGGAGTTGACTGAGCACACAGATATCTAGCACCATGTTTGAGCAAAACAGATGCCATGTCATGTTCAATAAGCCAAAATACTGGTAAATCAGAGATTAAAGTTCAACCCATAATACCATCAAGAACCAGGGTTAAGCCATGTTTTCTCTGTCAACTGAATTTTTCCTGTCTATAATTGTGTGTAGTTAGTTGTTCAAACACTTTTCTGTCTAGTGGCAATTCTTTGTTTAGTATCACTTAGGCTGAATGAAAGCACGATATTGCCTGTCATTTCAACCCGATGTCTTCGCCTCAACTATAGCTTTGAGGTGAGTTTTGGTAGCAGTTACTTTCTTGTGGCTGGTTGCTGGGACAAAACACTCAGCAGAAACAGCTTATGAGAAGAAAGGGTTTATTTTGGATTATTGTTTTGAGGAGATGTTTCATAATGGCAGGGTAAGTATGGCAAGAACAGACAGCAGGGTGATCCATCTTGTCTTATCATCTGGGAGGAAGAAGCAAGAGTGGGTTAGTTAGTATTAGCTAGGGGGCTGGATGATAAAATAGTAGTAGCTATCCCCAGTGATACACGTCCTCCAGAAAAGGCTACATGAACAACTTTCCCAAATTGCTACCAGCTAGGTGTCAAGTATTCAAAACACATGAGCCTGAGGGGGACATTGCATTCAAACCACCACATTCTGTCCCTGGTCCCCATAGACTCATGACCAAATGCATCTGGTTCAATTTCAAGTGTTTCCATATTCCCCATTAATCTTTGGAGTGAGAAGACCAATGGATATGCCTAAGCATATCAGGTCATGTCAATATCTGCTCTCCCAGAATTTTTCTGGAGTGTTGTTCCACACATTCCTTATACAGATTCCAGAGCTACATTCTAATCATCCCTCAAGTTTTGAGCTAAATATTACTTAATTGGTAAAGGTCTTGACTCACTATTCCTGACTCTTTGCTCACTTTAATTTGCTATGGTTTTCTTGAAAACATGATCACTACTACAAAAATAAAATCGCATGTGTTAGTGGTTTTTTTTTTGTTGTTGTTAGTTTACCATTTTGGTTCTTTTCTCCAGCCTTAATAAATAATAGGTCTCTTGTCATGTCACTTATGTATCCTCAGTGTCACTGTGTCTGTCACACCACAGGGACTAAAACTTGAATTTTATGAATGAGATGACAATGATCCCCAGACTCCATATAAAAAGCTGGAAGCTATGGCAGGTTCCAGTCATCCCAATATACACCTACAGTGAGACAGGAGGTAGAGACAGAAGAATATCCCAGAAGCCCAAGGGACAGCTAGATTGACAGAGAGATGAGTAGTGAACAGTCAGAAACTCTTCCTCAAATGAGGTGGAAGGTGACAAACTATACCTGAAATTTTTCTCGTGACCTATGATATGTATGCCTGAGCTCACACACACACACAAACTATCCAAGGGTATGGGAGGGAAGAGAGAAGGGTGAGGGGAGGGAGATATTGGGGAAATATGTTCAATGTACAAAATATAGTTGTATGCTTAGGGGTTAAGCTTACAACATTAAAGCATCTCACCCACCATGACTCAGGGAACTGAGCAGAAGAGGGGGCGGAAAGATTGTGAGAGCCATGGTGGGGGAGATTATCAGAGGCATGGCACCCCTCAGTAACAACACACTTGGGTCAGGAGAACCCGGCTGAATACTAGGCTATCCATGGTCCCCTGCCACAAGGACTGATCCAGATGGCCCATGGAGGAGGATATTTAGCTGACTGGGGATGGGGAGGGGGGGAAATGAGGAATTGGGGATAACAACTCATTGTTGGCCCACTAAACAATGTAACTCATTATGGACAATAAAAAAATAAAAATAAATAAATATGTAGTTGTGTGAAAATATTGTTTTGTTTGTTTGACTCAGATGTCTCCCACAAACTCATGTGTTCTGAGTGCTTGGTCCCCAGCTGGTAGTAATTTGGGAGATGGAGTCTTGCTGAAGGAGGTGTGTTATTGGAGGTGGACTTAGGGGTGTTATAGCCAGCTCCCTCTTGCCAGAGTTCAGCTCACTTTCCTACTAGTTTTCCATCTGCTATGGTAAGGATGTGATGTCCAGCCTTTGCTCATGCCATGCTTTCCCCCTGACATCATGAAGGTTCCCCTGGAGGCTATAAGCCAAAAGTGAAAAACAAAACAAAACAAAAATCTTTCGTGGCATCAGCTGCTTTTTGGTTGGGTGTTTTATCCCAGCAACAAGAAGGTAACTATAACAGTCCTAATGCAAATTAAATAAAATAAAAGTTACAAAAAGAAAGAGTGAGTTCTGAGATATGAGGAGGTGGAGAAAGACCAGTTGAAGAATTTGAGAAGTTTATCCTGGGAGCCCGGAGAGCTAGAAGAGTACATATCTACGTCACGAGGAGAAAGCAAGCATGGGAAAGAATGAATGAGATCAGTTGTGTTGGATTCTGTATTTATTGTGTTAAGGTTGAAGTTCTATTTAAAGACAACTGGGCTGGAAACATGGCTCAGAGGTTAAATGTGCTTCCTGCAAGAGTATGAGCTCCTGAGACAGCTCAAGTTCAAAGCTCCAGATCCCATGTAAACAGCTGGCTGTGGCCACACACATCTGCAACCTCTGTCCCATAAGTAAATGGTGACTGGAGAATCACTGAGGGTTATGAACTGTGAGCTCCAGGGTCCATAAGAGACTCTGTTGCGGGCTGAAGAGATGGCTTAGCAGTTAAGACATTTGCCTACAATGCTGAAGGACCAGAGTTCGATTCCCCAGTGCCCATATAAAGCCAGATGCACAAGAGGGCGCATGTGTCTGGAGTTCATTTGCAGTGGCTGGAGGCCCTAGTGCACCCATTCTCTCTCTCTCTCTCTCTCTCTCTCTCTCTCTCTCTCTCTCTCTCTCTCTCTCTCTCTCTCCTTCCCTCTTTCTCTCTCAAATAAATAAATAAGATATTAAAAAAGAGACTCTGTTGCAAGGTAAATCAGAAGAATGAGTGATGGAGGGAAACATCCCATATTCTTTAACCTCCACAGAGCCAAGCTCATAGGATGTTGTATCAGAAATACACGTGTATATACCACACACACACACACACACAAAAAAAAAAAATAGTCATTTCCAAGGCTAAGTTTCGCCTTGCAAATAGATCTGAGAGTATGTTTCTCTCTTCTGAGATGAGAGAGGCATCACACATGCTTGTCAACCAGCTTAAATATTTCCCTCAACGACAACCAGTGAACAAAAGTGTTCTTGGGAAGTTGTGACTTCCTTCATGGAGTTCACAGAAACAAAGCTAACCGTGAAACAGATTTTTCAACTGTTGGTGTCTGAGAAACTGCTGAACCCATCACATCTGTCATTGTTTAACGTATAGGTGAATTTCAGGCAACTTTAATGTTTATTTTTTCCCCCAGGGTCCTTTTGAGAACAGTAGGAAAACCTGCTCTACTCTAAGCAAGAAGGAAGTTTGATGGTACAGATTTGGGTTCTATTTTCCAACCTGATGCGACTGTGTATGTTGATACTTTCTGAATAGAATGTCAAAGGTTGGTGTCTGTTACTCGCCCTGAGGGAACTGGCGTGTTTTCTGTGTTTTCCTTTGTTTTCCATGGAAGGAAAGGAGAACCACTTCATTTCCCTCAACCTCATCCTCTTCAGTGTCAGGCCACAGGAGAAGCACAATAACCATGATGTCAGGTGATGGATGATCCAAGATCTGACAAGGTATCACCTGGAATCCTAACATTAGGGGAGGCAGAGGTAGGAGGATCACCGTGAGTTAAGAGGCCAGTCTGGGACTAAGCTACCTTGAAAAAGAAGAGGAGAGAGAGGAGAGAAGAGGGGAGGGGAGGGGAGGGGAGAGGAGGGGAGGG
>PVHP010016607.1:0-35467 GCA_004024765.1 Zapus hudsonius
GAAGGAAGGAAGGAAGGAAGGAAGGAAGGAAGGAAGGAAGGAAGGAAGGAAGGAAGGAAGGAAGGAAGGAAGGAGTAAAATAGTAACAGTACTAAGTTTTTTTTAATTTTTATTTTTTTTACAGGAGTGTCATCCCTTTATTGGGGGAGGTTTCTGGAATCAAACCTAGGTTGTTTTGCTTTTCATATTTATCGTCAATAATTAGATACCTTGTATGAGCGAGTCTTATGGTGGTATTCCCATTTCCCTCCTCCCTGGGGGCTCAGGGGTTTGATTACGCCAGTACATGATTTGAGAAACAAGCCCCGTGTGCTCCAGACCTGGAGCCGTTTGTTCCTGTGCTGCTGCTAAGAAAGGAACTTCTTTCTAACTGCTTACATGTGATGCTCAGGGATTAGTCACAAAAGGGAGGGAGGGAGGCAGGGAGGGAGGGAGACAGGGAGGCAGGGAGGGAGGGAAGGGGGGGTTCCATTAGACAATAAACACAAAACAATTGGGTTAACAATCCTAACAGGCACATTCGTAAGAAATACAAGCTTAAAAAATATAATAATTGGAAAGACAATCCAAACAAAGCAGAGTCCAGAGTTCAGGAAGAGCTCAAGCCACTGTGAACACAAGTGGTCAAACGGAAGCACAAGGTGCTTCCTTGACTTCATGACACAAGGTAGGACCCAGCTGAGCTGGGAAGCCCAGTGCACCTTGCACGGCCCATCCAGCCAGGTCTCCAGTAAGGGGCTTCCTGGCTAAAATTGTGTGACTGAGTAGCTGTGCTGTCCACAAAGCCAAATCCCACCTGACTGACGTCAGAGGCAGCCCACTTGAAAGGCTTGTGAGCACAAACAATCTAGGAAGGGAAAGAGATTCAAGACAAAACCGTAGCAAATAAAGGACACTATTAAAAACATTTTTTTCCTGAAAACTTCATCTGTATTATTCCAAACCATCAGAATCAGATTTAAAAATAAGGCCAAGCTGCCCTTTGAGGTATAAATTAGGAGCAGGAAGCAGAGAGAGAGTATAAAGAACAGGTATCTAAGGGCACAAGTATATAAAACTTAAAAGCTTAAAATGTAATGGATATGCACACTCAGATTAGCAAACTCCTTTCAATTAAAGCAGCTCTCTGGCCACGGTTCACAAACGTATAGTAGCCCGGCGTATTAATGTAGATACTTCAAATGTCAGTGTATCTCTAATTACCATGAGCACACACTGTAACACTGGGAAGGCTCCGTTTTAAATTCCTTACATTCCCAGCATTAATGCTTTCTTGGGGCAGCTCCCGTTGTCATGGAAAATGGCATTCAAGCCCTGGTTGTGGATTTTCACAGCTCATCTCTTTTATTTACCTGCTCTATGTCAAGATTAGCCTGGAATCATATTTTTTAAAGATAATGCACTTAGACCTACTTCTCCTTAGAAACACAGATGTTCTCCCTGCGGGAGCTTCGGTCCAAGCTGTGTTCAGTTTCGACACTTTTCATTAAAATCAAAAAAAAAATTTACCACAAAGATGTGAATTCATGATTCCTTTGTTTATTTCCGAAAAAAATCTATGTGATTCAAAAAATTTCAGCTGAAGTATGACATGTGGCAGTTTTGGAAGCGAAGAGTAGGAAAATGTCAAGGAACACTGGGTCCTGGGAAGGTGCAGGACCCAAATCAAAGAAAGCTCTGTGAACTCTTCCCGGACTTGTTCATCTTAACTTTTCCAAAGTATTTGTGCAGCAAGCAAGGGAGGTCTCAAAAAAAGGATGAGAACTTCGCTCTGAGAGAAGACAGCTCTGAGTTTACGCCAGGAATTCGGGGCTGAGCCTCGCTACTCTGCGCACACCAAGGTGATATTCTTCACCTCAGTGTCCTTAGAAGTCCATCTGTAAAATTGGATGTTGTACCGACCTAAGATGTTGTTTTATTGTCTCAAACCCAGGATCAAGCAATAATCACTTAAAAAAATATATGGACCACTTTTGGAGGTTTTAGAGAAAAGTCTCTACTCTGAAGACTCTGAGTGGAAACAGGATTTTATGAAAGAGAATTCATTTTCAAATTACTAACGTGGTCTGGGCAAACTGTAAAAAAGCAGGGTGTCTACTGAATTCTATTTTTTTGTTTGGTTTTTGCTTTGCTTTTAACCAATCATTGGCTGTCCTGACAAAATAGGGTAACGTAATTATTTCTTCATTAAAGCTACATAACTAAACATGGGATATTAGCATACAGATCAAAATCCTTTCACCAATGCCTACTTTGGGAAAAAGGTCATTAACTCTAATGAGGAAGCGCATACACCAGGATAACTGGCCATTCTCCCTCCCAGTGTTTTCCTCTGACCAGAGTGGAGATGTGAGCAGAGAGATTCCACCTGGTTCTCATACACTCTTGGTGTGGTCTATTTATTATGGATGTGCAATAATACCCATCTTCCTTATCTCACAGACCAGCTTCTGCACACCTTGCTAGAAACTTCCATGGGGCCATAAGGTGCAAACCTACAGTTCCAGGACATGGAAATTGAGGTTCATTTTTAAAACCCCCATCATCACTGTTCCTACCCTGTCATTCTAAGCCCTGAGCCTCCTAGTCCTTCTGGGTGCCAGGCAGCTCCATCTCTACCAAGTGGGACCGTCTGAGCAATGCTGGAATCACAGGACCATGACCTAAACTAAAGCCTAGAGAACAGTCACTTTGGACCTATTCAACCAGCAAGACATACATATAGTGACTGCAACCCTTCACAGTTTAGCATTTTCCTCGGTTAGAAAACAAGGAACTTTCTGGTTCCTTGTATCACCTCCATTCAAGAGTAGCCAGTGTAGCTGGGCGCACGCCTTTAATCCCAGCACTGGGAGGCAGAGGTAGGAGGATTACCATGAGTTTGAGGCCACCCCGAGACTACATAGTGAATTCCAGGTCCGCCTGGGCTAGAGCGAGACCCTACCTCGAAAAACAAACCAAAAAAAAAAAAAGAGTAGCCAGTATATGTCTTGGTGGGGGCAGAAAGAAGTGACAACTTCCATAAACAAGGGTTTTGAGTGATGAAAAATTATCTTTTAATGAAGACCACCTGAATTAAAATGGTGGTAATTATGTTTAACAATTTACTTTCTAAATTATTATTATTCTTTTTGTTTTTCCAGGTAGGGTCTCTTTGTAGCCCAAGGCTGACCTGGAATTCACTATGTAGTCTCAGGCTGGCCTTGAACTCAGGCACCATCACACTTGGCCTTAAACTTTTGACTCATTCTAAGAATTCACTGAAGATCATGAGTGGTTGCAGTGGAAAGAGAGAAAGGAGAGACAAGTAAGCAACAGGCCGCTCAGGTGAGATCTGAACAGCCACAAGTGAGTCCTGACAAGATAAACTCAGCTCTTCCAGCCTCCAAATATTCCCTCCTCCCCTGCCTCTTTGCCCCTACACCTTGGCACTGGACCTGGCATGAGTTAGCAGCTTACACTGGTCCAAATGAGAAGTGCAGTGTATACATACAAGTGTGTGCTTTAAGCAAGAATTACCTTCAAATAATAAAATGTAAATTGATAGCTTCATAAAATAGCGATGTATTCATTCTCAAAGCACTAAAAATATAAAATATATACTAAGCTACTTTCACCATGCACACCTCCTTTTTTAAAAGATGCTTCAGAAGGCCTGTCCCAGTCATTATTACCATGAAAAGAAAGGTCAGGCTAATTTTAAATAAATTCTCACTGCTCTCGGGTTCAATGCAGAAGCACTCACACTCCATCTTATAATGTTATTTCTTCAAATACATTTCTAGAATGTTCTCTCTAAGTCCCTGAAAGCACAACACTCAAAGGGAGTTTCCTGTGTCTGCAGTTATCAGATGTGGAAAGAGCCCTGACAGGCTACTGGTGTGTAACAAAGTGCACACACATGGACACATAAATGAAAGTGTGTCACTTCAATGTGGGCTCCTGTAAACAGACTCTGAAATATGCCCCACATACTTTCTAATGTTTCTACATAACAACTGCATGCAAATTCATTTAAACTAGTTTAAAGGATCTTTCGAGTTTATTCAATTTTTTTCCTTTAAAATTTTAATTTTAATTTTATTTTAATTAAATTTTAATTTAATTTAAATTTAAAATTAAAACTTCTTTCTTGAGAAAATGCATTTGCTCTCCAAAATATCCTTACAGATATAAAGGTATTTGGGGGCTGGGAGAGAAAGCCTGGGAATGCCACCGTTGGGAGGCACATTCCTCATTCACCCAATGAGTCTGCTCTGGGAGGTGGTCTGCCTCAGATGACAGCTTTTTGCATTCTGTATCGTCTCATCTCTTCTCTGCACACAGGCATGTTGCACTTAAGTCTAGATAACCAGAAGACGGAGGGTTTTATCAGGATAAATCATCCATGTGTACATAGAGAAGAATTTTTAAGACAGCCCATTCCTACCGTGGAGCCATGGTTCCTCCAAATAAGATGTTTATCGCTCAGGCTGACTGCAAGAGATCTGCAATCTATTCCTGCCCTGGAAATCACAGCAGACAGGCTTTGTCACGAGCAGACCCTCCCCCAGAAAACTTGTGGAAAACAAATATTACTTATAAAATAGCTACTAAGACAACTAATCAAAACTCACACACAAAAGGAGATACTTCGTCTGTAAACTTTTGCTACGTATGACAAAGTGATAAATAAGCCAATACTTACAATTACACACAAAAATCAGCCCAGCACCCAGAAGTCACTGGTAAACTGCCTTTGAATTCATGAACGTGACCTGAAAATTTGGACACAAAATGAAATGAAAAGGGATGAGTCAAATGTATTGATAGGCTTCATTAAAGGAATGTAACATTCTGACACAGTCTGACAATTAATGTTATACAGGGCAGCGTCCTTGCCTAATAATTTTCTCCAAGACTGTGAGGCCAAAAGAAACAAATATTTGATTGTTCAACATCTAAGAATACAACATCTTTATCCATTATGGCTTTTTCTAAAGACAGTCAGCAGTAAAGTTTAAAAATACAAGCTAAAGCACAAAGAAGTTTTTTTTCCAAGTGAGAAAATAAAACGGGTTCCATTTGAATAACATGTTGAACTTATCTCTGCAGGTGACAATGAATTAGCTGCACATATTGAATGTGCTTAAGGATACCTTACAGGTAGAATGAGTAAGGAGGCCTAAGGCCCATTGGATGCTGCCGCTGGAAACAACGCATCCTGCGTGAGACACAACTCGATTCAAAACTTTTTGCTTGCACAGTTTAGTCTGGGCAGAGCAGCGGTCAAACACACAGAGCCAGCCCTGAAAACCCAATAGTGGGGTGCATCATTTAGACCTCTGAGTGCCTATGGTCTCTGCTCCGAACCCCATGTGTTTGCTAGTTTATTTTGATTGCTTGATCTAAACACAGCACTTTTTGCTGCCATGAAACACAGATACTCTGTTGCAGATGCTCTATGTGAGGATGGATACAGATAAATGTTCAAATGACAAGAATAATGAAGCTGGCCTCCTAGTTTAGGTCAGAAACTTTCCTAGACGCTAAGAACGGGTCTGATTCATCTTCCTTTCTTTTTAAATATAGTCACTAAACATACAGATTACTTACAGCTAAGTAGGTTTAAATACAATTAAGTCTTAAAAAAGAGAATATGTTGGTCAACATCATTTTAGGACTGACGCCATCCAGCATTTGGCTGTGCTTAAAGCACAAAAGGCATTGGGAGATTAGACATCAGCTCTGAAGCTAATCCGGAAATTGAAATAAATATCAACTCGACCCTCCCACAGCCCTACAGTGCTTTGAACGAAGTGAGCCAGGGCAGGTATGCTGTATTCTAGTTCTGACTGAGAGACTTTAGAAGCCAGGCATTTGAACAGTGTTAACTACTCTGGTTAGGGGAGCCATTCATTGTTTTCCTGTGCTTCCTTGCTTTCTGTGGCAGTGGAGGTCCAGATACACCTCTCCAGTCTCTTCCAGAAATTCTGAACCCCTACTCCATGAGAGGGAGCAAGAAGTGTAAGAAGCTGGCAAGGAGAAGATAACACTGTCATTCCTTATTGACATTTCACCCACTTCTACCTTGTGGCTTTGACTAGTTTAGGACCCTATCCAGACACTATGTGACTCTTGGCTACTCCACAACCCTTACTAGACACTATGTAACTATCCAAAATCAGCAAAGACTGTTGGTTGCAAAAAAAAAAATCTTGTTTCACATTTTATTCTCTTCTGAGTTATAAATCATAATTTCTTTGTGAAAAAGTTACTCCCAAGTCAGGCCTGGCTGTTGGCATAGGGTTGCTATTTCAGATACTCCTGTGGCTGAGGTAGGAGAATTGCAAGTTCAAGGCCAGCCTGGACTACAGAGTGAGTTCATTACTGACCTAGTCAATTTAGTGAGATGCTATCTCAAAATGAAAACCAAAGAGAGAGCTGGGGATGCAGCTCAATGGTTAGAGCGCCTGCTTCGCATTGCAAGGCCCTGGGTTCAATCTTAGGTATTGGGGGGGGGGAGGGGATTTCCAGGAAATAAGTCTATAGCAAAATGCTATGAATCCTGAAGGGTTTTTAGTCCCTTTGCGTTTTTTAAATATTATGCCTTGTTTTCTGACAACTATTCTTTCAAAAGGCTGAACTGTGAGATGCATGTCATTCTTTCACCATCATATAAACAATGAGAGAAAAGGATAAAATGTCACTACCCGAAAAATACCATGGTTAACATTAAACTCTTTAAGAGTTAAGACCTAACTCAAACTCTGAAATCTTTAAATTTTGGAACAAGCCATTATCCAGACATTCAGGGCAAATAATATTCTAGCGCATGACTAAAGGAAAGTCCATAAATCTCCCTGGTCATGTCAGTGCCGCCCTGCTCCGGGAGGTAAAAGCAACTCTGAGTCACAGTATCAGCTGCTTTGCACAATTAGAGAAATCTACTCCAGAGCAAACAATCAGAAGAAAGTATTTCCTAAGGCCACAGAGTTCATTATTATAAATCATCCTCCTCCGACAGAGAAAGTAGGAATAAGCAAGCAGCATTTATGATGGGCAAAGGGAACGGGTCCACACTCTTCTCATATTCTACTTCTTTAAGACCGAGAAGAATTTAGGGTAAAGACATTTTCAAAAATCAAAATGATAATTTTGGTCCTCGGAACAGCAAACATGTGAGACAACACAATGGAAACACCACAGAAAATCACCATCTTTCCAGACAATCGCATGCTGTTTGGTAAAAGGAATCCTCAGAACACCCAGTGCTCTGGGATTATCCAAATCTGCTCATTTATTGGTCAGGGGTTGTACTGCACCATCAGAATAGCAAAACGAATTTTTAAACGAATGGTCAGATGAGTGATCCAACCACAGACTTCACACCTAGCTATGGAGGTGATAGTCCCTATCACTGAGCTATAAATAATGCATTGCTACACTTTAACATAAAAAATGCATGAAGGAGCCAAAGAACATGTAGTGAAGAAATTCAAATGCTCATTGATACAAAGATGCTAATAACATACAACATTCATGTTCTAGATGATCAAAGAGATATAAATAAAGCATTTACCTACGCTATCTGGAAAATATTGGATAAACTGGATAAAAATTATATTGGTGAGGAAGTAGAAAAGTAAAAACTTTCACGTTTCATAAATCATATTATAAGTTGGGGTAACTTTCTTTTTTTTAAATTTATTTATTCATTTTCAAGCAGAGATAGATATACAGAGAGAGAGAGAGAGAGAGAGAGAGAGAGAGAGATGCACCAAGGCCACCACCTTGTGGGTCTGGCTTATGTGGGACCTGGGGAATTGAACTCCAGGCCTTAGGCATTGGAGGCAATTGCCTTAACCGCTGAGCCATCTCTCCAGCCCTGGGGTAACTTTCTTAATAGCAGTTTAAACAGGATAATGATTCTTGGTGTTGGTATCCTCTGTCTGCAATGCATCTTCCAAATATTATCTTAAGGAACAACTCAAAAAAAAATGTGAAAAACATATCACATGTAATATATATGTTCGTTTTAACATTTTATCATAGCCAAAAATTAAAAGTTATCCACTGATTATATAAGTAAATTATGATACAGAAATACTATTCTGTAACTCTTCAAATTATGACATACAACCATATTTATTGACGTAATATTGCCACAATATACATTTGGATAATAAACAAAATAAGACTACTAAGAACAAGTTTATGGAAATTCAACTACATATGTGTATATATGTGGCAATCAAGTATGTATGTAAAGTGCAATTTCACAAAATTATTCACATTGGGCGGTGAGTTCCAAATTTTATTTATGTTCTTATTCTTATGGGCTGGTGTTATTTAAGGTTTTCTAAGTGTAACATATCTAATGTATGCCAGAATAATGAAGATATTTCTATTATTTAACTTATATATGCAGTCAAAGGAAATCGGATCCAAAATAACATGCTATTAGTGTAAGAGAAAACTCCAAATATTAATGTTAAGGGATTTTTTAGGGACTGAAAAACCAAAACTCAAATTACAAGGCAACTTCAAACCAGTGTCTTAACATCAAATAAAAAAATCATAAACACTTTCACAAAAGCATGTCCTGCTCTGCCAAAAATAGTTACCAGATCAAAGGTAAACAGCAAATAAAAACACTGCCTCCTCCCCATCTAATTCATGCAATTCTACTTTAAAAGCTTTCAAGCTAAATTGTTTAATCCTGCATAAAGCTCTAAGCCCCACCCGGTTCTGGTTTATCATCCCTCCTTTCTCTCTTTTTATTGATTTAGCAAGAAGGTTCCAGCATCAAATTGGCGGTGAGATTAAACGACCTCCCATCCCTGAAAGTCACTAATGCTGAGGTATTACATCAAGTACTAAGTGCTTCAAAAGATACCTGTAAACACAATTTTGTTCGCCTTTGCATTAAATTATAGTATTGAATGCTTAAAACTCAAGGAAGCAGGGGCTGGGGAGGTGGCTCAGCAATTAAAAACACTCGTTTGCAAAGCCTGACAGTCTGGGTTCAATTCCCCAGTACCCACATAAAGCCAGATGCAAAAAGTGGTGCATGCACCTGGAGCTTATTTACAGTGGCAAAAGGTCCTGGGGCACTCTCTCTCCTCTCTCTCTCTCTCTCTCTCTCTCTCTCTCTCTCTCTCTCTCTCTCTCTCTCTCTCTCTCTCTCTCTCTCTCTCTCTCTTCCTCTCTCTCCTCTCTCTCTCCTTACAAATAATAAATAAAAATCTCAAGGAAGATTTAAATATCTTCCCTTCATTGATTTGCTGATCTAAAATCATATATAGTAAACCATGTAGTAAAACATTTATTTCCTTAACTAATTTTAGAAATACATTAATAATCTGATCTTTTATGCAGCAAAATAAAAACTAATGAGAGATATATTAAAATACACTATATGCAAATCAAATGAATTTTCCTAGATATAAGGATATAAGATTACATTATAAGTATTGCTAACCTCTCTCCTTCAAAAAAAATTCTGTATCAATCTAAAAGAACCTAACACTACTTTTCTCCAGAGTTTCACTAGTTTGAACCTGCATTTTGGACTCCATAATGCTGAAGCTTTATTCATATAACTTTTTCCTTAGTAATTAAATAAAGTGATGCAAATTTGTTAACTATACAAATACAGAGTACATTTTGAATTGCAAAAGAGTTGGTATCAAGCCAATCCACAATTTTAAATGCAGTTAATAAGAACTAAGAACATCACACTAATGGATAGAAAATGAGGACTTGGTCGTCAGTATTTATACCCTCTAAGGCAAAAAGTTGGGACACCTGTGAGGTATAAAGCAAGACAACTTGAAGTGTCACCTAGTAAAATACTTTTTCCTAGGGGAAAAAATCTTACTTTTTTCAATGAAATAGGAATTTCTCCTATTCTTAAAGAGATCCAAAGATGGTGATTATTCAAGGTAAATCATAGTTACCTATTCATGTATTCTCTGCTCTTCAATCTATGTTGTCAATGCTATTTCAGTATGAGGACCCCAATTTAGCAGGAATATTAAAAAAGCAATCAGAGGAAATGGCTAAGCAGTCTTATGGGAACCAAGTAACGTGAGAATAGCTATATGTTCTAAAAAAAATGGTAGTGGAATGCATTTCTGAGATCAGCTAGTCCACTGGTCCTCGAGCGCTCTGATCTCAGGGCTCCTTTACAGTCCTCAAAATTCATGAGGAATTCCAAACAGCTCATGTTGTATTCCTGAGTATGTATGGTGGTGCACACCTTTAATCCCTTGGGATTACTTGGGAGGCCGAAGTAGGAGGATCACCATGAGTTCGGGGCCACCCTGAGACTAAATACTGAATGCGGGGTCAGCCTGGGCTAGAGTGAGACCCTACATCAAAAAAAAAATTATTTACTTATAATAGTAACAACAAACCTATTATAGAGCAATCTATTTAATGAAATATAAGAATAATTTCTAAAATGAGAACTCAGAGAGAAAACTGTCATTGTTTTACAACGTACGAATCTCTTAAGCTAGATTCTCATGAAAGCTACTGTAACGGCTCTGCTGTATGTAAGTTTAGTAGGAATATGTAAAGCGTATCCATTTTTGGCGCAGGTATAGTGTGGGAAAGAGGCAGTGCGTTAGCAGCTGCTTCTCATCATTGGGACTGTTCTTCCATACTATTTCAAAATTCGACAAATACTCACTTCTCAAAGGTTAATTGCAATGTGGACTCTAAAGCCGGGGTATGAACATACTTTCTGAATTCCGTTACTCCAAACTCCTCTGACTTTAAATGGATCTGCTAGCTGTGCATGACTGTAACGGATACATTGATTCATATGAAAACTACTGGTACACTTAGCAGTATCTTTGAAACATTGCCATACACATCACCAGTGTTACTCTCAGAATAGTTCTTAAGCATGTTGGGAGGCCATCAAGTTCATGTGGTAGACACGAGCTTTCTAAACTCCTATTTTTCTCTTGAAAGGTTAAATTTTATTAACAACAACAAAAAAAAACTAATTTCAGTTGTACTTCTTAAAAGGAGCGGATTCAACTTCGTTCCATTTTGAAATTATGTCTGCGAAGGACTAAGTCTAAGTGGCCATGTATGTCTGCCAGTAGATTTTTCATTATAAATTGTCCTATTAAAAACCACTCAAGCACACAATTTATTTTTCTCAGGGCAATCATATACTAGGATGTAGTGTAAGTAAGTATTCAATGCATGCTTCCAATTTCAGAATATTCAAAGTATACTCAAAAATTAATAAAATTAATCAGTTCTTAGTGTTTCATCTACATTATTGAGGGGAAAAAAACTGACTTTTTGTTCATTTTTCCCAGGAGTGATAAAGATAAAGAATTCATTAAGTTGTATCACACTGTCTTGATTTATCCTAAGGCACCATCATAGATAAAACTTATAGCTTTACAAAGGTATATATTTGGTAAAACTTCCATGCAAATGTCATTACAGTGTGGGGAAAGGTAAATAAAAACTTGCTATTAGATTTCTCTGTGGACCACCTCTTGATTAGTGCTTATCTACTGTAACACTCTTGTTTAGAACTAAGAATGCCATCTAGTTTCCAGGGTTTAAGTCAATGAGGGGAGACTGAGCCCAGCTCATGCAGCGAGCGGTGACCACACAGGACTTTATCTTTCCACAAGAACAACACGGCGGAGAAGAAACTCTCTAAGCTGGCAGATTTTCGTTCAGTCCAAGAAAAATCTTTAAAACAATGGAAAAGTGCCTCACAAAATCAAAGTTGTTCCACCTGAGCTGAATGCCTCCTGCAAAGATTGTGAAAAGAATTCTTAGACTGAATTAGAGGTTGAAACCAAAATTTCACTGATTAAATAATCACCTAAAGTTTTCATAAAAATTCAAATTTCTGGTTCCTGCACTATACCTCCCCTAAACCAGAAGTTTCTTAAATAAGCCGTAAGTGTCCATTTTATTAAAACTTTGGCACGCTGTAGCCCACCCGGCTGCCTCGAGATGTCAGGGAGCACGACACCAATCCTCTAAATGTGCTGTAACACTAAGATTCTACAACTGTACATAGTGTCCAGACCCATAAGGAGATAACCCTTAAACTTGAATGAGGCATTTCTTAAGCTAATTTACTAGATTATAGATGGTCAGAACCAAGTTTTTCAGAGAAGGAATTCGTGTTGCATTCCCCAGGGCTCCCGGTTCACTTCTGCCAACATGTCTAACTGAATTATAAATCACAGATGGGATTGCCTAAGTGTGACACACTTTCACAACTGCCAACACTCAATTGCTCTCCTAAAATAACAATCCAAGAAAAGTTATCTGGGAACAAGTAGAAAAAAAATGGTCTCCAGGTGGAAAAATGAATGAGATTATTTAGAAGAGAGTATGTCTTTACTTTTTAAAGGCATTTTTACAAAGGCTGCTTATCAGTACTAACCAAGATCAAAGTTTAGCGCGCAAACTTTCAAATGCTACTTCTGGAATTACCATGTGACTCACGGTCTAAAGCGCTTGCATTTTCAGATCTTAACTACTGAGAAATTCTACATATTCCATAAAGACAACATAAGGTAACAAGGCTACTTGACCAGAAGCAAACATTGGTTAATGGTTTAAGAAGAAAAAAAAAGTGGGCTGGAGAAATGGCTCAGCAGTTGAGGCACTTGCCTGCAAAGCCTAATGACCCAGGTTTGATTCCCTAGTACCCATGTAAAGCCAGATGCATAAAGTGATGCATGCTTCTAGAGTTGTCCGCAGTGGCTGGAGGCCCTGGTGTGCCCATTCTGTCTATCTGTCTCTCTTCTCTCTGTCTCTCTCTGCTTGCAAATAAATAAAAATAAATTTTATGGACAACCCAATTCCACCATCAAGACATGGGATGATGGCTGACATCTTGGCAGGAGATGAACCACCCCTGGCCTATCATATAGGGCCCAAATGAAACCTATATGAGAAAGTGGTGAAATAAACAAGAGACCTATCATCACAGCAAGCCAGATAACCCATGAAAGGTCAATGGAGACAGACACCAACAATACCCAACACAACCCAAAGCAGAAGTCCAGAGACACTTAAGATCTCAATAATAAAGCTGACTTAAATCTCACCCACCATGACTCAGGGAACTGAGCGGAAGAGGTGACAGAAAGATTTTAAGAGCCATGGTGGGGGAGAATATCCAGAGACATCGCCCCCTCAGTAACTACATACAAAGCAGAAAAAAAAACTGGCTACCTCTTGTGTAGTTCATAGTCCCCTACCCCAAGGACAGATCCAGAATTCGTACCAAGGAGGGTCCCCAGTGGGTTGGAGACAGAAAGGAGGGAAAAGAGGGTACCATCACAAGATTTGCTCATATGTGTATCTAATAATCAATAACAAAGATATTAAAAATAAATACATATTTAAAAAGCCTTTGGGATGTTATCTTGTAACTTTTCACTCAATAAATTTGTACCTTTGGGCTGGAGAGATGGCTCAGCAGATAAGGCACTTGCCTCTGGTGCCTAAGGCCCTGGGTTCAATTCCCCAGGACCCACATAAGCCAGATCCACAAGGTGGTGGCCCTGGTGTATTCTCAATATCTCTCTCTCTCTCTCTCTCTCTCTCTCTCTCTCCTTGAAAATGAATAAATTTGTACCTTTTACCCCTTCATTTATTCTTATTTCTTAACAAAAATACTTCTTTGAAATAACACCTAGTATTTTGGTAGGGTCAGTTTTGTTTTGTTTTCTGGTGCTGGGGCCTGAGCTAATAATGTCTGTGCTGGTTAGACAAGCATTCTACCACTGAACTAAAAATCCCATCTGATTTCAGGCATGTGTGAAGCTACTTAATAACAAAAGGTAGCAGAAAAGGACTGAAGAAAAACATGATTATCAGAGAATATTCCTCACCTTGCTCTTATCGAACTCACCAGGGTGCTTATTAAGATGAAACTCTTATAAATATTACAAGACCCCACTGAGATGTCCTAACTCTGTGACTGTAAGTGTGGGTGGCAAGAATGGGTTCTCATTCATAGTTACCCAGATGTTTCCCACCAAGCTGGGCTGGAGCAATTGCATTAAGTATGGGGAAGCTTGCAAAAACTTCAGTAGAAAAACGAAAAGTTTGTAGCCCTACAAAATGTTTACTGAAAGGATTCTCAGTGATTTTTATAGGCTTGTTTTTAAAATATATTTTCTGAGATATAAGGAGCAATAGTCTCTGCATGACCTTTAGCTTTGAGATGAATGGGAATTTTTTCCTGTTTTAATTTGAGATAAACACAAGCTATTCCCAGCAATGTGGTTAGCATTTCTGAGACCCCATGTGCGGCATGAACAGAGATCTATCGCTGGGATGCAGAGAGATAAAGCACAATCCCAGAGCTCCAGCCATTGGCAATCTGGATCCAGTGTAAGATAAAGATTGTAGCTCAAACAGTCTTGCTCAGTTTTCTCTTCCTGAAATCTGCTCTTAGAGTAAGAATAGAGTGACAGAACATTTTTTAAATATTTTATTTATTCATTTTCAAGCAGAGAGAGAGAGAGAGAACACCAGGGCCACCACCTTGTGGATCTGGCTTATGTGGGTACTGGGGAATTGAACCCAGGGCCTCAGGCACTGGAGGCAAGTGCCTTAACCGCTGAGCCATCTCTCCAGCCCCACAGAACATTTTTAAAACGATCATTTAACAAAATACTACAAACAACTAGTAGTGTTGAAGAAGCGCGTGCATCTTTTCAATCAGTCTACTGTTTTCAATGCACTAAAGTGAAGGATGCCAAGTAGGAACGGGCTGACCTTTGTGCTTATTCTGAGTAGTTGGACCAGAATGTATTTAAAGACTTCTAAAGTGAGTCAATTTTGATCCTCATTTTAAAAATTTCTCGTTGCCACCCTTAATACCACTCCCTCTTAACCACAAATAATTACTTCAGTAATGGAGCTCTGTAATTTGAAGTATCAGGCAAATAACACCAAGTAAGTTAGATGAGCTGACACCGCCCACTGTGCAAATATGTACTTAAGATGATTATAAAAATGACAGCTGCATTATCAACGGAATATAGACCAGAACAACGTACGTGAATGCAGACACCAACATGGCCAGGACCTGCTACAGTGTGTGTATGGGATGTCTTATATGCTTTAAGCATTTCTAAATTCAGAGTAGAAATTTTCAAGGAGAAGAATCATAAAAGAGAAGAAAGAAGTTTTGTAACTCTGGAATAATGATCTAAGAGTCCTGTTCCCTAGAGTGTTTCAAAGTTACTCATCATTTATTGAATTTTTCTCCATTCCAGGAGCTACTTTAAGCACTGGAAAAGCAAAATAACTGAAGTAGAATTGGTGAGTTCAAGTCCATAGCCAAAAGAGACAAATAATTACAGCTCTGTATGAAATGTCCTAAAGTCAAAATGGGGATATTACCATTCATTCTCTCTCTCTCTCTCTCTCTCTCTCTCTCTCTCTCTCTCTCTCTCTCTCTCTCTCTCTCTCTCTCACCAATGTTTTTGAGAAGCCTGTAAATATGAGAATATTCATCAATGGGGTCCACCGGCTAGTTTGCCTTTTCCCAGAGAATTAGTTAGAATGTATCCAAGTCCCAAACTGCACAAGTGATGTGCTGGCTTTTCAAAGAAGAAAAAAAATGACTTCAGAGTAACAAGACCCTAGAACTACCATGGGAACAACTTGCTGAGTGAAATACTGCAGACCTACTGGGATCTTAGCTGCCTACTGTGAGTTAGCCCTTCCCAGCCCAAATGTGGTCTTCTTCTCAGAAACACTGAGTCATGTTTATCCTTCGACATCTTCACACACAGAAATGAGAACCACAGAGTTCTTGTGTATCCTTCTCCTGTTTTTCTTCATAACATGTTACAGATTACACTTTAAAGTCCAGGAAAGATCTGGCCTAGTGTCTCTTGGGAAACACTTCGCTTCCTTAGAGAAAAATATCAAGGATTATAGCATGAGGTACATAGCAGTTTACAGTAAAGGAAGCAGAGACATAATTCACATGACAAGTTGGTGACAGAATTGTCCTTTTTAAGTAAAAGTTTGTAGCTGCCAGGGTTAAGTCTGCACCAAGAGGAAGGGGTATTCTTGTTCATGATGAGAATACCCTCTCCTTTCTAGAGGAGGTGTGACACATACAATATATCACTGATAAAAAATTCAAACAAGGAAAAATATAAGTAAAAATATATGACCTTCTACCCAAAAATGTAAACATCCCTTGACTCAAAAATATTGTTTTAATTTTATTCTAAGGAAATTTTAGACAATAGGATAAAGACACATAGACAAAAATGTTCACTAATGGGCTGTTCCCAATAGCAAATGTAGGGAAACCAGCAAAATTCATCAATGATGAAATTAGTAAGACTCATCTACAAAACAGAGCAGAATGCAGTCGTTACATCATACTTATCAATTAGAAAGATGCCCATAGTTACCATGGCAGAAAAAGACTAAAGAAGCAAATGTGCAGTGTATGTTCCTTAGCATAAAATAAGTTATCATATGAGTACAGATGCATTTTAATACACAAAGGAGGTACATGAAGCCATGGATGCTGAGGTCTATACGCACATGCACAAAGAGAGACAGAGAGAGAGAGGAAGAGAGAGATACAGCAGAAGTTTCTCTAGTGCTGAGATTATGACTTGCTCATTTTTCTCTATTAATCCAGCACTGCCCAAATGATGTACTTGTTTCTTATAGAATAAGAGGAGGAAATCTATGTTGTCTTAAAATAAATTGAAAATTGTATAAAGATTAAGATTTGAGAACTTATTTTTGAGAAAAAAATATAACGTGAAAATGGCACTGAGAATGATTAAATGGTAAAGGTAAAATTAAATAAATGCAGTGATTATATATGTATGTAATTGTGATATGCCTATATTAAGCATTTAATTACTTACATCACAAGTGATTAAGCCTTTACAAAAAGGTTGTAGGAAATTGGTACACTGTGTTTCCATAAAGTGTGGTTTCACATGAACATTGTTTTTATGATTTAAAAGATAGAATGACAGTGATAATTTGAAGCAATCCTAACCCACAGGAAGGAAATCTTAAGTAAAACATAAAAAGCTATGTACCAGGCACAAAATTGTGCAATTAATATGTAATTAGGAATCCTAGAAAATGTGCTTATGTCATAATTCAAAGGGAAAAAAATAAAATTATATTCCTATGCTTTTTTAAAAGCCAAATTGTGTGCTTAAACTGAGAAGAACTACTAAGCTGTTAACTAGGCTACCAATAGGCATGGGGAGAGATGTCAATTCGTTCTATTCTTTTCATTTTTTGTGCTTTTTGAAATTTTCATTGTGCTGAACAAAAATGCCCCCCAAAAGCAATTCAGTGTGGAGTTCACACTTGCAAAGTTCACAAACTTGACCAACACTCAAAATTTCTTATTAATTATAATTAACATACATGATGGTTTGCCTTGGTTGTCAACTTGACAGGATTTAGAATCACCCCGGAAACTAGGCATGTCTGTAAGGAATTTTCTAGATTAGATTAATTGACATGGAAAGGCCTGCCTACCATTCAATGGGCTGGAGTCCTGAACTGGATAAAAAGGAGAAAACAAGCTGAGCACCAGCATCCATGTCTCTCTGCTTCCTGACTGTGGATGTGATGTGGCCAGCTGCCTAAAGCTCCTGCCAGCATGTCTTCCCCGCCATGACGGACCGTTTCCTAACACTGAGAGCCACAATCGACCTTCCTTCCTGAGGTGCTGATGTCAGGTATTGGTTGCAGAAACAAGAAAGTCACGAATATAAAATATAAGGAAATGTCTCAAATTCATAATGTGAGTTCCATAACCTTTATCCAACACTAAAGGAACATTTAGAATATAGCCTATCACTGGGCCTGATATTATAAGCTTGTTAAGCCTTTTGTTTGGAATCCTAGACAAAGGCTCAGGAAAACACTTAAGGGATATGTATCCTCTCCTTGTATAATAAGGTTTTGATGTAACCAACACTATTGGTTACAACCTAACTTTCTTTGGCTCAGCAATAGTCCTCTGAATTTATGGAATGAAATAGAATGGATACTTTTTCCTTGACAAGAACTTTTTTCCTTCATATCAAATGCATAAAATAAATTCGTCTCACTGATTTGTTGCTGAGCGTGAGATGATACAGAGAAACATAAAGTAGTGCAGTCTCCCAGCACTGAACAGGTACTCAATAAATGGTAAGAGTTGTCATTGTTATGTCTAAATGTTTAATTTTAAAATGTTTAATTTCTCTTTAGGATGTTTCAGCTCAGGCTGAGGAGGTGGCTCTGAGGTTAAAGGCACTTGTTGCAAAGCCTACTGAGTTCACTTCCCCCATACCTATGTAAAAACAACAGGTGTCTGGGATCCCAAAGTGCCTACAACAATGGGAGGGAGAGTCAGGAGAATCTTAAGCTTTCAGGCTAGACTGACCTTTGTAGGAGCAAGAGGCTTTGTCTCAGTGAAAGTAAAAGAAGATCACATACACCTTGAGCTTGTCCCCTGGCCTGCACATGCATGCTGTGGTACACATGCCCCCCACCCCGCCACACACACATACAAATAAATAAGTAGACAAGTAGAAAGAATATAGATAACATGGTTAAGCTCTTCAAACTGATTAAGATCTTTAAATGTTGAAATACACCATATTTTTATTTTTCCATCTATAACATAAAGATAATCTTACCTACCTCCAAAACATTTTAGGATAATTAAGATTATCTACAAATATATCTGACAAAGGAGTAAGTGCTTAACAGTTCTTAACAATTAATAGCAGGTATCAGCAAACTTTTCTATAAAAGGTTAGAATAATTGAAATTCTGAGGCTCATACAGATTTTATTGCATGTGCTCAACTCTGCCTGCATAGAGAAAGACTAGCCATAGAAAATGGGCATGGCTGTACCAATAAAACTATTTACAAAAACAAGAGGTAGGCTAGATTTGACGATGTGGATATGGTTTCCTGATCTTTACTTAATGGGTTTCCCAAATGAAGATCCCCTATACATCACCCTGATCTGTGAGAGTCCAGATTGAACAAAGTTTGTATCTAAGGAACTTCTTTATATAATAACATCTCTGTAATCTCAAAACAAATGGGAAAAGATGGTAATTGTCTTGGCAAAATTTTTAGTACCTATCCACTTAGTGTTGTGTATGTGTGCTGTATATATATGTATATATATATATATATATATATATATATATATATATATATATATATATATGAAGCATGCAAAAGTCCCTGCCTTCAGTGGGTCTATGTTTTGATGGAGAGGCAAACAACAACAAAAAATAATGAAGCAATCAGAATGGTATTTTAGATCTCAGTAAGTGATATGGAGAAATGTGAACCAGTTGGAAAACAGGGAATGTAGTTCACGGGATATTCAGAAATTAAACATAAGGGGACAAATACCATAGTTAGAAATCTGTCATTTTATGTGCATATAAAAGACATTTCTAAATTGTAATACAAAAAAATTAATTAAATGAAATTTTCAAATCATAACATGCACATAGTAGTCAAAAGAAAATGCCAATACTTTCAAACAAAAATGGCTGAAAGTCAAAGATAATTACTAAATAAAGTCAATAACAGTGATAACCATACTAGTAATAAAAAGTAAATTCACCAGTATAAAACAGCAGATCTAAGCTTGTGTGACTCTAATGACATAGCTCCAGAATACTTAAAGTTAGTGAGGATATAAGGAAAAGTAAGCAAGTCATTCATAATGAGAGGGAAGATTTTTAAATACTTCTCTTAATCACTGATAGAGATAAGCAGACTAAAACAACATAAAGGATTTAACTAATCTTATGAACAAGTTTGAATTAATTGATGTATCTAGAATGGTGCACCCAACAGCCACATGATCAACATCAATTTTTTTTTTTTGGAAGCCAAAGATTTATTTTTTTATTTTTTTTTTAATATATATTTATTGTCCATAATGTGTTACATTATTTAGTGGGCAAACCATGCGTTGTTATCCCGAATTCCCCAATTCCCCCCCTCCCCATCCCTGATCAGTTGTATATCCTCCTCTGTGGGCTGTCTGTATTAGTCCTTGTGGCAAGGAATCCTGTATATCTTAGTTTTAATAAACACAATACCATCACTTCAGCAGTTGAAATACTGCAAGCATTCCCTGTCAAATGGAAACCATGACAAGGATGTCCACTATCCAGATTCTATTCTCAACACTGCAGAGAAACACATCAAGGCAAGAAAATATGAGGCTATAAGACAAGAGACGATACAAAGCAAGAAAAATAAATCCAAAGTGGAAGAACTAAGAAAGGAAATTAAGCCATCGCAACATGGAGACGGTATTACTGCTCAAATTAGCAGGATTTTGAGTCACCTAGGAGACACATCCTAGCTGTGTCTGTGAGAGCCATTCCAGAAAAGTTTTATTGAGGAGGGAAGACCTCCTCAAAGTGAGAAGTATCATCCCATGGGCTCAGTCAGGTTCTGAAGTGAATAAAAAGAAGAAAATGAGCTGAGTACCAACACTCCTCCCTCTCTGCTTCCTGACTGCAAACACAATGTAACCAGAAGGCATCATACTTCCAATGCCTTGTTCTGCCCGCCATGATGAACTATACCCTCAAACCATGAGCCAAAATAAACTGTCCTTTCTTAAGTTGCTTTTGTCAGGTATTTGTTACAACAATGAGAAAAGTTAATACATATACTTAAAAAAATCTAAAAGAATCCAGAGAGGAAGAATTACAAGTGAGATTAGCAAACTTGCTTTATACAACAGCACAGTACCAAAAAAAAAAACAAATACAGTGTATTACTTACTATACATTATAGAAAATATAAAAAGATTTATAAGTATCATTTCAAGAATTAATTTATATAAATACAATCACAAATATCAAATACCTAAGCAAAACATATAATGAAAGATATGTAAGACCTCAGTATAATAAGGTATAAAATAATTTGGCAGTAAGTTAAAATACATAGTAAGTAGGAGCCTATACTCTGTTGTATGTTGGAAGACTCAGGATTCTAAAGTCCATCTTCCCACATTACTCTATAGATTCAATCCAATGCCAATAGTCTATGTATGTTTGTATAGCTTAGTTTACATGAAAATCCAAACACCCAAAAAAGCTAAGAAAATCTTCTACACAAAGGACAGGTGGATTTGCCATGCCAGGTGGCAGACTTGTCAAAGGAACAGGAATGAAGAGCTTGGATTGGCACATGGGAGACCACTGTGCTGGGAGAGAGGACGGAGCACAGAGAGACCGAGCAGGCCCCTGGAGTTGTTTACAAGATGGGGTTGTGCTCTCTATTTCTTCAACAAATGATGCTTGGTCTACTAGACATCCATATGGGAAAAATGAAACAAAAACTTGATATATTCCTTATATCACTCTCAAAAGTCGGCCCCAAGGGTTCTATAGGTGGAAAATTACAAAGTAAACAATGACCAGAGAATCTTCAGAATTGGTGAAGCTCGAGGAATTCCATGGAAAGATCTCAAAGCTTTTAGGAGCACCGTAAGATTATACAAAAGTAAGTCGATTTTTCTAGGAAAATTAGTCATATCTTTTATCACCTTCTCAAAACAAAAACACTACCTGAGAATGGGCTCATGAACTCAGGGTAATAAATTTTATTTAAAGCAGAACATTAAAAACCCTAGCTTAAGTAGAAATGGTATACAGACTAGATTACATGGATGGCATAAATATTAAGCATTTTTGTTCATCAAAAAGATACCAAAGAGAATAAAGGCATCTCAAAGTATAGAAAGGAGATTTGCAACCAAAGAGAATAAAGGCATCTCAAAGTATAGAAAGGAGATTTGCAAAGTATAGAAGGAGTGCCGCTGGCCTCAGCTTAGGCTCCTTGGCCCAGCTCTGATTAGAGGCAGAGCTCTGCCTGCTGTCCCCGTGTGAGCTCTATGGTCCTGGCGCTCACAGGATCTCATCACGGGCACTTTCTGAACATCCTGCCCTGCTCATCTTTGGAACAGGCTCTGAAGGTGTGAGAATAGGTATAGCCCAACACAAGCACAACTTGGGGAAGTGTCCCTGAATGGAATGTTGATTACTACTGCTAAATGTTGCAGCCTCTTCCTTCTGGAAGGATTCTGGGCTCTCAGAAGATCTAGAGGAACCCAGTGCCCAATGCTTGCAGTGTGACTTCATCATGGCTTTTCCTTCTTTCTGGTCTGTCACCACTCCCTTGATCTACTTCCTGAGGACATCTCTAAAGCTGCCTGCCCCTAGCCCTCATCTTAGCATATGCTTTTGTTGGAACTCTGTAAACTGGTTTGCATCCAAAGCATATTAGGAACTCCTACAAGTCAGTAAGAAAAGGGTAACCAATTGAATAGAAAAGCATCCCAAAATTAAATTCACAGGAGTCATAAAGAGATTTCTAAATGGCAACAAGCATAAAAATGTACTTAATGCATTCCTATTTAGAGAACTACAACTTAACCATAGTGAGACCCCACCCATCATGCCCAGTAGAAGGCTAGAACTACAAAGTCTGGTAACACAAATGATGGAAGGAACGTGACAAGAGGAAGCCGTGTGCACCACTGGTAGAATTAGGAATGGGAAGGATTTGTAAAGCAGACTGGTATTGCCCAAGATAGGAAAGTATCAATCAATCCTGTGATCCAGAAATTCCATGTGTAAGAACCCAACAAAGGTTTAGGTACTTGTATACCAAATATGGGAGAAGGCTTACAGAGCACTACTCATATTAACCCCGATCTGGAACTGTTGCTTAACAGCAGAATGGATAAGCTATGGTAATCAGATCAATTAATATTATCATGACACCAAACAATGAGACTGGATCTCACAAACCATTTGGAATGAAAGGTTCTCAATACTAAATGATATATAGTGTACAATTATAGTTATACTCAATATAAAAATAGCAGACCGACATTGTGTTGTCTGGGCATGTACATTCTGGAGGTGAAAACATAAAGAAAAACAAAGACAGAGAGGCACTGTAACTTCACCCTTGGAGGAGCAAGGGGCACTGAGGTGCTGGAACTCTCATTCCTAACCCTGGAAGGTACAGATATCCACCCTGGATCAAACACCTTTGCTTTAAGCCAGGCGCTGAAGTGTATGCTTGCAATCCTAACATTTGGGAGGCAGAGGCAGAAGATTGAGCAGTTCAAGGTCAGCCTGAGCTACATGAGATCCTATCTAAAATAAAACAAAATAAAGAGCCGCAGCTCTGGGGAGCCAGCTGCGAGGTTCTCGCGAGATCCACTGCCTCGCGAACTTAATTGGAAGAACTTAAGTGATTTGGCCCGTGACCCTCCAGCACAATGTTCTGCAGGTCCAGTTGGGGATGATATGTTTCATTGGTCAGCCACAATTATGGGACCTAATGACAGCCCATATCAAGGCGGTGTATTCTTTTTGACAATTCATTTTCCGACAGACTACCCCTTCAAACCACCTAAGGTTGCATTTACAACAAGAATTTATCATCCAAATATTAACAGTAATGGCAGCATTTGTCTTGATATTCTAAGATCACAGTGGTCTCCTGCTTTAACTATTTCTAAAGTTCTTTTATCCATTTTCTCACTGCTATGTGATCCAAACTCAGATGACCCCCTATTGCCAGAGATTGCACGGATCTATAAAACAGAAAGAGATAAGTACAACAGAATATCTCGGGAATGGACTCAGAAGTATGCCATGTGATGCTACCTGCCTCCGCCTCTTCAGCAATATCCTACCGGCGTGTGCCACCACAACCGGCGTGATGCTACCTTAAAGTCAGAATAACCTGCATTATAGCTGGAATAAACTTTAAATGTTCCTTTTTTGATTTTCTTATCCGGCTGCTCCCCTATCAGACCTCATCTTTTTTTTTAATTTTATTTTTTGTTTACCTCCCTCCATTCATTCACATGCTCATCTGAGAAGACTTAAATTCTTCCAGCTTTGGACAATAACTGCTTTTTAGAAACTGTAAATAGTTACAAGAGAAGAGTTGCCCAAGATTCAGAAATTTTTTAAATAATGGAGCATGTGTGTTATGTGGCCAATGTCTTCTCTCTAACTTGGTTATGAGACTAAACCATTCCTCACTGCTCTCACATGCTGAAGAAGTCTTCTGAGGGGGAGGGACATGGATGCTCAGCTGTCACGTCAAAGGAAACATTCTAGCAGCATCCATTCTTGTTTTTAAGCCTTCTACTGTTAGAGATTTGGGGTTACATGATATACTTTATGCTCATAACTGACGTGTCTGGAGAACTGGTAATGAACTTATAGCATCGGCAGAACAGAAATGCGATGTATTTTATGCATGTCAATAAAGGAATGACCTGTTCTTGTTCTAAAGAGAATGGAAATTGGAAGTCAAACACCCTTTGTATTCCAAAATAGGGTCTCAAAACATTTGTAATTCTCATTTAAATTGTTAGGAGGCTCAGAGCTATTAGTTAATCTATCTTCCAATACACTGTTTAATATAGCACTGAATACCTGATGCAAGTTGTCAATGGATGAGTGATCAACTAATAGCTCTGCTAGTAATTGATCTATTTTTCTTCAATAAAGTTGCATAAACCAAAAAAAAAACAAAAAACAAAATAAAAATGAATGAAAGGGAGGGAGAAAGCATTTTTGTTTTGTGCACCTTTCTGTGTGTAAAATATATACTATCATACCTATAATACAAAGGAAGGTTAAAAACAAGTTTTTCTGACATGTAGACATTAGCAAACTAATTCAAAGTGATAAAACTATAAAGTAGAACTGTTGCCACTTGTATGGTCCAGGGTCTGGAGAAACAGATACTCTCACACATATTATTGTTAAGCCTGAAAGGTCAGCTATGAAAGGACATTTGGTCACATCTACTTAAATGTTCAATTCCTAGCCAGGCACTGCACATGCCTCTAAGCACAGACCTTGAGAGGTAGAGGCAGGACAATAGGATGTGAAGTCCAGCCTAGACGACAGAGTGAGTTCAAGGAATACATGAGACCTCCAAGTAAATAAATAAAATTTCAACTGCTTGATAATCACAACCCAGAGTTCCATTCCTAGAATTTTTTTACCTATTTGTACATAAGCATACTGAAGACTAAACAAAGATACTCATCACAATGCTATTAATAATACTAAAATAGGGCTGGAGAGATGGCTCAGCAGTTAAGGCACTTGCCTCCAGTGCCTAAGGCCCCAGGTTCAATTCCCCAGGACCCACATAAGCCAGACCCACAAGATGGTGGCCCTAGTGCTTGCTCTCTCTCTCTCTTTCTCTCTCTCTCTCTCTCTCTTCTCTCTTTCTCTCTCTCTCTTATCTGCTTGAAAAATGAATAAACAAAATATTAAAAACAATAATAATAATAAAATATTAGAACCAAAATGTTGCTCATGAGGAATTAGGTTATAATATATATGCATTAAAATATAATGTAGCCACTTAAAAATGAGCAAACACCATGTATCATGATAGGCATATCTTCAATACATTGACATTTTTATATATTTGGAATTTTTGAGCAATAGATGAGCAAATATGTATAATATTTGTATTAAGGAGAAAAAGATACCTCACAGAATATATCTAGGTAAATTTGTAAGAAAATGGCAAGACACGTGGCATTGAGAACAAGAACTTAATCACCTGAGCAGTGTGAAGGAAGTAGAAGACCTAATTTTAACTACACATCTTCTGTAGCTTTATTAATTCTTACTCCACATGTATGATCTATTCTAATTAGTTAATTAATTTTTGCACTGAGATTCCCAGTAGCTCTCACAGATCCTGACACATAACACGATCTAATCTTCTGATAAGAGATATATGTTTCCTGGCCAGGCTTTTATTTCGAAGTACCCTCTGCACAGTTGGTACAATAGCTACAAGCACCTTCAATACACCCTGGAGTGAGAAGGAGTGATTCAATCTGAAAATGAAATTTGAGGAGTCATCTTGTTATGATGGTATTGGTATAAAGGAGCACCTTTAACATGGCATACTTTAAAAAATATACTACAAAATCTTGTTAGACAGAACAAAGATGAGAGATAGTTTCATCATGTATGAATAAATACCAGAGTAAACATCACTGAACAAGTTCACATAAAAGAAGGAAGACAAGTCATAGCTGTGCCCAAACAGGCCCACTGAGCATACGTATACTGCCTTTCTGAAATTTGTAAGAATTTTTATTTTATTGAACCAAACAAACTTGAGCAATAAGCAATTCTTTCTTCCAGCTGAATTTGCCTATTTTCTGGTGCTCATACCTCTGGGAATGCAATGAAGATTTAACCATTTTATTGCTACAGAAGTGGATGGCTACTGTAAAGTGGGCTGAGTCAGACAGTATTTCAGCCTGACGTCCCTCTTGGTAAAGGCGGCTCTGTGAGCGTCACGGCACGTGATGGTGGCAGGACTTTCATTTCTGTGCTCTTGCACCGAGCTTTGCCATGGCATTGATGAATATCTCTTTTCAGTGGATCTCCTAGGTGTCTTTGGAGCTAATTCAATTATCTACAGACCACATGATGTGGACAATCATGAAAGCTATGAAAGATTTACCAATCTCGTGTCACATCCGAACAAACGGGAATGAATTATGTCAGAAAAAAGTAAATGCTGCCACTCTTGAAATCCAGAGCTCATCATTTACAAGCGAGGGGATTCTAGCCCGATTCCAGCCCATTGAGCGTGCCCTGCCTACCTACACACTCCTGGACTCACACCTGCAGGTGCTTGATTCATTCCTTTGCTTGTTCAAAGCAAGGAAAACTATTACTCTGAACAAGCTGGAGCCAACCATCTTATTTATTTTAATCCTATTTTTTTATTTCAACAGAAATTACATTGAGTGTCTGGACCCTTGCCTACAACTACAGGACAATTCTTAAAATTGTTTCAATATGCATTTCTTCATCTCATAAGACTTTCTGTTTTGGTTTTTTAAATTAACTTTTAGTTAGCATACAAAATAATGAATTTTATTATGACTTTTATACATATATATCATTATACTTTGCTTATATCTATACCCATTACCATCCTTTGCCCCGCTTCCCACCCCCTGCTAGTCCCCTAGATTATAAAACCCGTTTATAAAGCCATACTGTATTCATATAGCACCTTCAATAATTTTTTATTAATCGCAAAGCTCAATTTAGTAAGCCCCAACTGACAAGCAGAATGATCTTATTATGTATCAATTTACTTTTCAAAGTCTGTTTTACTATGAGCCATGCTTTCTGGCACATTCTGTAGGTCTGAATCCTGGCTTCTGCTTCTATAAAGTCCTCGTAGGGCAGGCTACTGGGGATATGAATGTTGTCAACAGCTTGGAGACCGGTACCAAATGGCTTTAGGCTTGGAATCCATTACAGGGACATTTCTGGTTTTGATCGTCCATTTTCCAATGTAAGAAAGCTGCTGTTCTGGATGGAGAGAGAGGAGGAAAGCAAACAACCCTCCTGCAAGCTGGCTGTAGAACATATAATAAAGCTCCTGCAAATTTGTATCTTAGTTAATGATATGAATGTGCTGAATTGTTAAAAAGGTGAACATCGCAAGATCAATGTCAGAAAGCAATAATAAGAAAACTCTGAGCTCTTACTACGTGGCAGGTCACGACCATGATAGTGTGTTTTCATTTTTAAAATGTCGTTTCGTTGTCTGCTCCTCTGTCTAGAGACATGGATGGGTTGCTATGGGTGCCGATGACTACAGAGCCACAAAGCTTACCACAGCTCAGTCACCAGGGCCCCCACCCATACAGTGTCACCCTCACAAACCATCTGGTGCTCCTTCTGCATAATTAGCAAAATATTGACTTAGCACTTAACACTCTCGGGAGTGTTTAAACCAATTTTTTTTTAAGCAACAAAAATTCCAGCCAATTCAAACCAGAATTGCAGTGTATCAAAACTTTCTCTAACAGAGATCTTTCTATGGCTGGAGTTTCCTTGGTTTTATTACATTTTTATTGTCATACCTGAGCTCCCCAAATAATACAGCCCATGCAGAGAATAACAGCAAAGCAGATGTCACCCCTGACATCCACCCACCAAATTCCAACTCCCAAATGGGTTGTCTGCAGGGGTGAGTCAGAGCAAAGTGACTCAGTGGAACAGGGAACGTGAAGCTGTGCATGCCCTCGGGGTTCACTGAAAACAAGAACAGAAGCCAGGCAAGCTTGCAAGGCCACGGTCAGGAGATGACCGCTGCAGCCATGATTCGCATTGTTTTCCTTTGAGCAGATGTCGAAGGTGAGTTCTCCCATTAAAAACAAAATGGAGATTAAGGTTTTGAACTATGCCTCTGACAAGCCTGGCTGAGTGTCCTGCAGTCATCAGAATCCACTCAAGCATGGCAAAGCCTCGCTCAGTAAGGCACTGCACTTTAAAATGGTGGTGCCTTTAATCTCAGCACTGGAGGGTAAGGGTGGCAGAGATGGGAGGATCACTGTGAGTTTGAGACCAGCCTGAGACTACATCAAAAATTCCTGGTCAGCCTGGGCTAGAGCAAGACCCTACCTCGAAAAACCAAAAGAAATAAAATAAAAATTAAATAAAATATGTCTGGCAGGGTGTGGTGGTGCAGGCCTTTAATCCCAGCACTCAGGAGGCAGAGGAAGGAGGTTCACCTTGAGTTCAAGGCCAGGTCAGCTTGAGCTAAAGCGAGACCCTCCCTACCTTGAGAAACCAAAAAAAAAAAAAAAAGTCTAATTTCAGACCTGCAGATTGGACAGATGTCCTTTTTCTGTGCCAACGTCTGTGAACCACATGCTCACCTAAGGAGACAGTGAAACCAACCAAATTTTCACAAGTGCCTTTTCTAAGTGACATGCACCAGAAAAACGTGTTGTCGAGGCAGATGAGGGAAACCCTGAGCTCTAGGAGACAACTGAGCACGAAGGCACCCCAACACCCCCAATCATGGCACAGAACTCACGGAACTACTTTGCAGGGGGACCACAGCAATGCACATCTGTTGGTCAGAGCCACAAACCCAGATCAGCGTCACATCACACTCCCTTCACTCTTGACGTCAAAACTTGCAAGGCTCACTTTCCAGTGGTGACTGTGGCCAAAAGCCAGCGTACTAAAGGGAATGCGTGACAGTGAGTAAGGATGTCCCGGCCCACCTGAACAGAGGTGGAGAAGGACAGGTGCCCAGGAGACAAATGCAACTCATTAGCAACAAGACTGAAGAAGAAGATCAAAGTCGTGGTCTTGCCTTCAATTTATCTGTATTACTTGTTTTCAAAGAGCTACAAGGTTACTGGCACATAGGTATTTTAAGTGATTCGATCCTAGCCGTGTAATGAAGTGAACTGTGAGGTATTTCTTTTGGACAAGAGGAGTCACTGAGATACAGTTACTGACACCAAGGACATCATGAACCAAGAACTTGGCAACTGGTGGCCTACAGCCTTAGAATCTGCTGACTCTTGAATGACAAAACGTGGGTAAATAAAAGTGCCAGTCGTAAATGAAGGCTCTGAAAAGGCACTTTTCTAACCCGAGGAGCAGGTAAGTTCTGGAAGTCACTGTGCGTCAGGTGAGCCGGGACACTGCGGCACAGGGGTTCTCAAAACAGGAAGCAACATGACCAGCAAAGATCTGTCAACCAAAACCATTCCACAGAGCAAGAGACAGGCTCACTGGAAGCATTTCGTGGTTGGCATAGAGAGCGGTATGTGTGTGACTTCACACGCAGGTACATCCTGACAGTATCTGAGTATTTCTGAACCCAGACCAAAACTGTACCCTGTTTATGAGCCTACAAGAGAGATGTGTGCTAACGACATGTAAAAATCACCGGACTTTGCACATGTGCACAAGGATGAGTCATAAGAGACAGGAATGCTGGGAATAAAGCAAAACAGGAAGGATCCACACAGAATAAAACAAGGGGGAGTCACCAAACTCAGCCCACCACCAGCCATCATGGAAGGCAGAGAAAGACAGCTGGTCAGGAGACGTCCTGTAGCAAACCTGGTCCCAGCACACCATGAAGGAATCGCTCTATTCCACAAATAAGCCAATAAGACTCAAACCTAACTGAAGAGTTCACATTCCTAGAGGCACACAAGATTTGTTAGGGAAAAGTCCAATTTTTATCTAACTATATGATTATAAACGCTCAGTGAAAAATAACTATCAATAATTATTTAGTGACAGGAAGTACATCACTGTTAACCTCTGGTTTCTTATATAAGTCAGAAGCAGCAGGGTGGTGATCTGGGAGAGCTATATGGTTATTTTACTAAAACCAGGTCAGACCAGAGGAAAACTTGGGTAAAGGCAGAGTGATGTTGGAACACAGTAACCCCCATTCTCCCTTCCTTCCTCTGCTACTAGGAAACTGTGTAATTTCTGTAATTTCCCTTCATCTTACTGCTTCCAGTTTCCCCAGTTTGGTAACATCGATGACACAGAGTATTTATTGTGTTGCAAAAGTGGGGAAGATGATGGAATGAACGAACAGTCTTTGAAAACAGAAAGTTCTCTTCAAGCCGTTATTAGAATCATGTAAAATAGAACTTTTAATTTCATTCTCACTTGCTTTAGGAGGATGCTGCCTCCCTTCTCCTTACATATAAACGGTGTATTTTATACCCTTCCAGATAAAGTTCTACTAGTAGGGCTTGAACTCAGGGCCAAGTGCTTTTATAGGATATGCCCCACTGTGAGGACAAGTATCCTTCTGAAGGGTTACAGTTATCACTGATCTCTTGTCACAAACCTGAGCAACACAGAGATCATGGAAAATAATTACCACCGAGACTAGATAAAATAATAATAAAGCAGCCTTAATACTCACCCACCATGACTCAGGGAACTGAGCGGAATAGGGGGCAGAAAGACTGCAAGAGCCATGGTGGGGGAGAACCATCAGAGACATCGACCCCCTCAGTAACAACATACAAAGGGGGGATGGAACCAGGTAGAATCCTAGGCTATCCATAACCTCCTACCCCATGGACTGATCCAGACCACCAACGGAGGAGCTGATTGGGGACAGAGAAGAGGGAAATTGGGGAACTGGGGATACCAACTCATTATTTGCTCCTTCAATGTATCTAATTATGGATAATAAATAAAAATAAATAAAGATGTAATAATTTGAAAAAAATAAAATAACTTGTTCCTGGTTGAGGGTTTTTCTAGTATATTCCAGGTCCTGGGTTCAATCCTCAGCTGACAAAAATAATAGATTGAGGACTGCAGAGATGGCTCAGCGGTTAAGGCACTTGCCTCCAGTGCTTAAGGCCCCAGGTTCAATTCCCCAGGACCCACATAAGCCAGACCCACAAGGTGGTGGCCCTTGTGCGCTTTCTCTCTCTCTCTCTCTCTCTCTCTCTCTCTCTCCCCTCTCTCTCATCTCTGCTTAAAAATGAATAAATAAATAAAGTAGATTTGTCATTATAAAAAATAATAGGTTGATAAATTAATAAAATTATTCCCAACTAGCCTCCAGATTAGAAGTTGAAGACTAATCTGGAACTGCCTTATTTTCTAAAGAAAATGTCATTTCAAAATGAGTCTTACATTTTTCCACTCTTTCCTATTCCCTCTCACTACCCTTGGATAATAACCCCTTCTTGCCTCGGCCCGAAATTTCTTCCTTTTTTTTTAATCTCTGGATTTCAGAAGCAATGTCTCACTCTAATTCAGGCACCTATAACTCACAGCAATCCTCCAGCCTCCGCTTCAGAGTGCTGAGATTAAAGGCAGGAGCCACCACAGCAGATCTGCCTAGACTTCTAAGCAGCCTAAATGATCCCTCCAAGTTCAGCGTCGTCTTCTGTCAGGTCCCTTCAATATAGAAGGGATCGTGTCTAGCTATGCTTAAACTCTGCTTCATTCCACCAAACCTCATCACAAACCCTGAAATTGTTACTACACTAAAGACTTATAAATCTGACCTGAAAATAAATGGCACTTTTCCTTCTTGAGGCCTTCATTGGTGTTCTTTTTTTAAGCAAGTGGAATGACATTCCTCTCCACCTCCACCTGCTGCGTTCACGCAGCTACTTTCCTTAGTAAAGTCATCCAAAGAATTAAAGGTGTCAAGCTAGAACTGATCCCTCATTGCTGAGTACTGAGAGTGAGGCCTTCCTTCTTCATTCAGACACATGAGTTTTGCTTTGTATAGCGAGTGTTTTGCCTTCTTCACTAGGCAACACGCTCACTGAGGAGAGAAGACTTGTTTGTGTAAATTGCCCCAACAAAGCCTAGAGGAGTGTTTTGAATATCAGGAATTCTGTAAAAGGCCCATAGCAATATTTTATGCAAGCCAAACTCATGAGCAGATTCCAGTGATGGGCAGACAAGAATATTTACTATTCCATGTGCCATTCCATGTCTCTATCATGGCTATATCATACACCGTGTCTACTTCAATCAGCAACTATTTAAAACAACAAATCAAACAAGCTGTGTCTTCAGAGCCCAATGGAATTCCTTCAGGAATGTGTACAGCAGAGCGAGCATTCAAATGCCAGTTCAAAACCTCTGCTTCTTGAACGCGATTCTTGAATATCAATCATTCTCCCTCAAAGGCTGGACAGAAAAGTCACTTCATTATCCAAGGTATATTTCCTTCACATCTAGTTAGGCTTCCCTTCTATTTAGACCACTAACAGAATTCCTATTGTACCTCTCTTCTGAAGGCGAAGTGTTACAGGTCTACCATGCATTCCAGTAAGAAAGGCACAGCAGGACTGATCTAACCTACTTATCAGATTCTAAAGAAAAAAAGAGAGAGGAGACAGAATAGAGGAGGAGAAGTAGCAAAAACGAACCTTCATTTTCTATGGCTAGGATAAAAATACAACTTATTTATTATCATATCTACCAAGTTCCATTCAATAAGCTAACTTTAAAAAAGAATTTTCCTGATTTTATCATGTGATACTACTATAGCAGTGAGTACATTATTCCCTATATTGGGTTTGCTTAAAATAAGACCCAGATCTTTGAACGTATAAGGAAACGTAAACAGAAAAGAAACTGAGGCCCCAGAATGAATGTGAATACGACGTCAAAGGTCTATCAAGTCATCCTCCGGCCAGCTCCTACGGTGCTCTGACCCCATCAACATGGACAGATGTACCTTTCACAGACTATACAACAGACAAGGCGGCTGTTACATGGGCTTCCGTGCCCAGGCCAGGGCTGCCCGTCCAAAGAAACAGCTTTAGTATCAAAGGAACTTTTCATCAACTCAGCCCCTGACTGCAGATATCACCTGTCTGCTGGAAGTGTCCTGACTGGCATCTCAGATACTTTAAAAGGACTCATAAAAATTCCTGGAGCCCTGAGGGGGGAGAAAAGAAAAACACAACAACCAAGGCATATTTTCAGACAGAGAAGAAACTGACTTCCTTGGCCATTCTATTTTAGAATCCTCACAATGTACATCGTGATTAAATCGCATTTCCAAGATGGTAAGTCCTTCCCCATGCCGCGGTGATCATGGTCTGCATGAATCCAACCCATCTTCTGATATTTAACTATTTTCTTTCCTTTTATAAAAGGATTGTTTACTTAAGAGAGAGGAGGAGGAAGAAGAGGAGAAATGAGAGAGAGAGAGAGAGAGAGAGAGAGAGAGAGAATGGGCATGCCAGGATCTCCAGCCAATGCAAATGAACTCAAGACACATGTACCACTTTGGCGGTTTAACTTTATGCTGGTATTGGAAACTAAGCCTGAGCCATCAGGCTTTGTAAGCAGTGCCTATAACCACTGAGAAACCTGCCCTGACTTATTTAACTATTTTCTTTGCTTCTCCTTGTCACCCTTTTACCCTTAGAACCTACTCTGAGGGAAATATTTAAAATTTTTACTGTGGGTAAAATTAAGCTAGTCTAATCCACCTCTCCCAAATATTTCAGTATTTTATCCCTGCTCAGTAATTCTTGAATGGGAAGAGAAGTTCTGAAGACAGAAGGACCCTAGCGTGTAAGAAGCCTGCCATGGTTATAGTCATGATGTTCTCAGCTGCCTGCTCCCACCCTTTGCCCTGCAATTCCAAGTACCTCTCAGCTTCCATGCATGGCCTGGCCAATAGAATGTGATAAGTTGTAACCAAAGTCATCTTCTTATGAAAGCTTTAAATGCATCTGTATAGGTTTGGTCCGGCCTTCTTTATTCCTACGCTCTGCTATTGAGAATAGCACATCCCAGAAAGGGGCTTCTCCTTCAACCTTGATTACAGATATACAAGGCTTTTGGACAGATAGAGCCACAGCCAACCTACAGATCCACTACTGAGAAATATTCAATAAGTAACCTCTCAAAAAAGTGAAACAGGAAGATGTAAGGATGGTGAAAAATGGGGGGGGGGGTCAATGAAAAGAGACTTATGGA
The DNA here is from genome assembly GCA_004024765.1 of Zapus hudsonius. Taxonomy (NCBI): domain Eukaryota; kingdom Metazoa; phylum Chordata; class Mammalia; order Rodentia; family Dipodidae; genus Zapus; species Zapus hudsonius. The sequence goes on from PVHP010016607.1 coordinate 34,393, forward strand.
AAGATGGGCAGGAATCACACATGAGAAGGTAGGTGAACGAGAACTCGGAGAACTGGAAAACCAGAGAGAAATGATTGCACTACTCTGGACAAGAGCACTTAGAAAAATAGCTTGCCTGGGGGAAAACATTTTAGACTCTGATTTCACAGGCTGTAAGGAAGTACTAGGGTGTTCCCCTCTCCTTTAAAAAGTGCACACCCAGTTTTCTGGAAGCTGCCGGAGCACTCCTACCATGTGTGCATCACAGTCCTGAGGTGGAGTGACAGCCTCATAGCCCAGCATCAGCACTTAAAGAGCAAAAGCCTGCCATGCCCGATGCCCATGCTCACACATTTAAGAGTCATTTTCCATCTGAGTCACATTTTGGAGGCTCCAGCTTGCATCCAACTTCGACAGTTTTTATTCTATTTGAAATGTTACATGCTCTGGTAACAATATCAGTTCTAAGTTGTTATAGTTGATTATTTCATTCAAGAACTTAATTAAGGCATTAAGTGAATAATTATGCCAGCAGAAAACTGCCTAACCATCAGATAAGTTATAATTCTGTACTTACAACAGTCTTATATCCAGACTCTCACAGGTTGGCATTGGAGAAAATGCAAACTGATGAATGCATTGTCTTGTACAAGTGTTCCATGCTATTATGTTTGAGTACATTGGAAAACTTTTAATAGACAATGGGAAAGAAAGTGAAAGAAAGAAAGAAGGAAGGAGGAAGGAAGGAAGGGAGAGAGAGAGAGAAAGGAAGGAAGGAAGGAAGGAAGGAAGGAAGGAAGGAAGGAAGACAAAAGGAAAAACAGTTATTTAACCAGGTAGGGAAAGCAAGTCGAGTCCACACACCCAGTCTCTAACTATATGTCCCGTGATATTGCTCCCAAGATAACTATGCGTAATCTGTGTTGAACTAACATAGTCTTGGACATTGTTATAATTCAAAATGTCAAATAAATCCATAGGAGATTAAATCAATATGGGATGAATTGGTACATAAACATCATATGTTAGAAATATTATCTTGTTCATTCTCAGGCATTCCCAGATGGTGCTGGTTGGTGATAGCTGATCAACAGTC
>PVHP010016608.1:0-35616 GCA_004024765.1 Zapus hudsonius
AGGCCGGTGTTTGTTTTTCAATTTAAACATTATGTAGTTTTCAGCCATTAAGAATTTGTTTTTAAAGTTTCTTTTAAAAGATTTGATTAGTATAGTTATTCTTAAATTAGCTCCAGAAATATCCCCAAGTAGATCTTGAAAATCCAGCTGACTGATAATTTTTATTTCATCTATCTTTAACATGCTGTAGTTGTCTTATACTAGCCTTCTGTGTCTTGGACAGGAGACACCAGCGAGGCCTGGATCTAGATAGCCTCTGCATGAATGGCAGTGAATACCATGATATTCTCTTTTCCTTAATGTTAACCCATCTGTCACCATTTTCATAGATCCCTGTATAAGGCAATGGAGCATCAGTGGGGTCAGGGAGTTTCCTTTTACTACCAGTTTCTTTTTGGTCTTTTCCTTTAACTCTCTCAGTTCTAGGAATCTCTTTCTCAATACTTTCCCTTAATAAGTAATTCTTCTATTGTATGTCATCTAGGACTCTCCCCAAAAGTCCTTTAGCTGTTTTCAATCTCTCAATTGCTCTTACTAACGGGGGAGTGACTGAAGGAAAGACTTCATTTTCTCTTGGGAAACAAATCATCAGTCTGTTCCCTGTTTCCGTGAAGGTGGACTCAATGAACTAGAAAGAAACAAGGAGTTAGAGCCATGAGCAGGTATCAGCGCGATGAGAAAGCAGCCGAGAACATAAGACTTGCAGTGCACAGCCTGTTCCAACGGGCAGACTTCCTTGAAGCAACTGCCTCTGTCTGTGCAATTTCTCACACAGACTCCGTCAGAGTTAGTGTGACAAAGTAATTTGTGATTGTAGACAAGGATTATATATGGCTTCACATTTGTATAAAATAAAAATTATTCGAGAAGCTTGCTGAGTGTCAAACATTTTTGTTTCTGGGAATACTGAGCAGGAAGTGCTGTGGTTATTTTAGCATGTGCTCATGAATGGCTATGATTATATGGTTTAAGACAACCAGGTTTATGTTAAATACTTTTCTTTTAAATCTCTGCCATGAAAGAGCTTAACTCAAAAACAAAACAAAACAAAAAAAAAAGAGCTTAACCCTAATGCTATGGGCTCTGGCTGGTTAAGCTCAGGTTCAGAATTTAGTTAGTCCCCACAGTGAGCTGTTGGCCAGGAAGACCCATGAAGTCCCCAAAATAATTCAGGCCTTTGCCATAACACTTACCTGCAAGAGGTAAAAGATAAGACCCTATTGCTGAAGACACCACTGGCTGCAGCCACAGACAACTGAAATACCATGCTGGAACTGAGAGAGAAACCAGTTCCCTCCTAGCTAAGCCTCATAGTGCCCCAAAGTGCTCTGGAGGTTGCTGGGGAACAATGGTCACCAACAGATGAACAAGCAGGGGACCCTGCATACTACAAAATCAGCTAGCTGGACAAGAAGTAGATACTTGTCCAATAATGACTCACAGCCCCTGCAAGTAACCAGCTGTTCTCTGATTAAACAAGAGGCCCACTTAGTGGGAGAAACTCATATCTGATAACTGGGAACCAATTCAGAATTCCATGGCCAGGAAATTCATCAACTCCAGAGACAGCCCCCACTGTTCTCTGAATAAGAAGGGTGAGCACACACAACAAAAGTCTCACAAATAACTATGCATATTTCTTTTAATCCAAGCTGCTCTCACCCTTGATTGGAGAATCTGTTTTATTTAACGGATGGCAGATAAAACTCAGGAGATCCAAGATCCACCAATATGACAAGATAAGTTAAACCTACCATAAGATGTACCACTTCTGGCCGGGCGTGGTGGCGCACGCCTTTAATCCCAGCACTCGGGAGGCAGAGGTAGGAGGATTGCTGTGAGTTCAAGGCCACCCTGAGACTACATAGTGAATTCCAGGTCAGCCTGGGCTAGAGTGAGACCCTAACTCGAAAAACCAAAAAAAAAAAAAAAAAGATGTACCACTTCTACCACATCTGCCAGGACCCAAGAGAAATTGCAGAGGAAGTGGTGGCAGGAGTATTGATCCGACTGCTAGCCTGACAACCAGCTTCAGGGGAAAGGCAACAGACATATAGTTAATCAAAACACATCAAACCAGAAACTTGAGACTACAGAGAACTCATGACAAATCCAAGCTGACAACAGACTGGCTCAGGCTCGGGGACCAGGTGGAAGGGGGAGTGGGAACCTTATAAAAGCCACAGAGTGGGTAGAAATATCCCGAGGCACAACGTCCCTATAGAGACTCACCAAGGTTTCAATTACCCTAAAGTGAAGAGCAACAACCCCACTGAGGGAGAGGGGGGATGAAGGAGAGGGGATACAAGTCGATAAAAAAAATGAAAAATAATAACAAGAATTATATTGACTTAAAGATTACTTGAAGAAATTTAAAAAGAAATAAATTTTTGCTACCCACATGGTGTTTTATTCATCACCAAAAATAAGCTTAACTAAAACTGCAAATTTTTATGTTTACTGAAGTCCTTATTGTTTTTCTTGGGGTTTTTGTTTTGTTTTGTTTTGTTTTGTTTTGAGACATGGTCTCACATACTCCAGGCTGGCCTTTAACTTGACATTGAACTCTGGATCCTCATGCGGGCACCTCTCAAGTGCTGACTTCGTGATTCTCTTGAAATCAGTGTCTGCAGGCGGGGGAGAGGATTCAGTTGGTAGAGCACTTGCTTGTAAAACAAGAAGACTGGAGTTAAATGTAATTGTGGTCACTGATAAGCAGTGAAGCTAAAAGGCTAGAATCAAGTAATCTCAAGCATGACTATGAAATTTATTTTAAACTCTGTCATGGTGTGTTTCCTGGAGTTATGTCCTCCCTCTCAGAAACTGGGTAATAACTCTATCAATAGCCCCCTGCTCTCCCCTTGCAGTGCACATTGATGATGAAAGGGTTCTGAGCTGACATGAGCTCCCAGTGCTCTGCCTTCATTGAATCTCAAAGAAAGAAAGGCTCAACACACCTGATTTCTGAGTGAAAGGTTTTGTCATTGTTGTCATATTTCCCTAGAGCTCAGTGAAAAGACACAGTGCATGACCCTGTAAGCCTTCAATGTATTTCCTTTTATGTCCACAGAAGCCAGAAGAATTTGTGAGAATGCACTGTCATCCCCACTTAGCACTACAGGAGCCCAAAATGCAGAAGACACTTTGGGAAAATGTCTGAATGCTTCCACTCCAGATTAGAGGATTTGTGCCATCACCATCATCCTAACATGTAGCAAACAGACAGACCAAGGAAACGTTGTTAGAACGAATAGAGAACACAATGACTACCTGTACTGGTTAGCCATGGATTTTATTTTAGATAAGAAAATGGATATTGGAGGGACAGTTGGTAAAAATCTGAGTAAAATCTATAGATTAGGTCATTTGGGTCTATGTGATGGTCAGGTTTTGTTGTCAACTTGATTTTTGTTGTCAATTTTTTAATTATCTTGGGAAGGTCTCTGAGGATGTTTACAGGAAGGCAGCCTCTCACTAGGGGGCAGGATGTAAAGAAGCTCAAAGGAGCTAGAAGTAAACATCCTTTCCTGTGTGGGCAGTGCAGGAAGGAAATTCCAGAGACTCAGGAAGCCATTAAGTCTGGAGAAGGGTTGTAAGAACCCACCCTAAGCCTATATAAAGGGGAAGAAATTCTCTCCTTGGCCCTCCTGCCTGTTCCCTGTTCTGTGTGTGGTGTAGGTGATGGGTTTTTCTCTCTGCTCAGACCTGTGAAAGAGGGCCAGCCTATTTCACTGCTATGGAACTTCCCCTCAATCTGTAGTTTCAATAAATATTTTCCTCCCCCAAATTGTGCCTGGTTTGAAGATTCATCCCAGCAGCATGTGGCTGACTATGACAGCCTATGATGCTATTATCTTCCATAAAAATATTGAGATGATGCTCAGCTAGCAGAGTGCTTGCCTGGGATGGATATAGCCCCAGCACCACAGTGTTGTTGTAATTTTTTCTGGGAATTTGAGAGAACATATAACTCTCCTTTTACAAACAGGGATAGACCAATACCAAACTAACATTTAGCCTGAAATTTTTTACCCTTTTAAACTTAAGCTTTGAATATTTCTTCAATGCCTATTTAAATATCAGGAAAAATGCATTTTCTTCTATTAATAAAGCTCATATCTTTTATGTATGAAATATGATTATTACAGGTACTTAATGAATCAAAATATCTTTAATTTTTATTTTTAACCTTTTATTGACAATTTTTCATACATGTTCATTAAGTATTTTGATCAATACCCCATTACCTTCATGTGTCCCCCTTCCACTGAACCTCCTCTTCTTTCCAAATCCTTCTAATATATTTTGATATCTTGGTAGGTTTTTTTTGTCCTCCTCTACCATCTTTGATAGAACATTAATGAGTCCGTTACGTTCAGGTCTTAGGTAGTTACAGCCACTATTAAAGTAGTGAATGCAACGGCCACTTCATGTCTAGAAAACAGCATTCCACAGCACTCCTCCCCTTCCTCTGGTTCTTACATTCTTTCTGCCCCTCTTCTACAATGTTTCTGGAGCCTTTGAGGGCATGATAGAGATGTCACATTTAACACTGAGCACTCAAGAAGTCACTTATTCTCAGAACTCTGACAAGATTTGAGTTTCCCCATGAGTCACCACCACCTGCAAAAAGAAACTTCTCTGACCAAAGGTGAGAAGCAGCACTATTCTATGGACATAAATATAAATATTTAGAGGAGAATTTTATGGGTATAGCATCAATTTAGCTTCCTTCATAAGGCCTATGACCTTCCTAGCTGGAAGCTTTGGAATAGATCTTTGGTATAAAGCATGAATTCCCCCTCATAGAGCAGGCCTCAAATCCAATCAGAGAGAGGTTGGTTCTCCCATAGTAGTCGTACCACGGTTTCCCCAGTGAGTGCATCTTACCTGGCTGGTCAGTTGTGTGGCTCCCAGGGTCCACAATCAGTTAAGATTGCCAATAACTTTTCACCCCAGCAGCTTGCAGAGCTCTTGCCAGCACTGTCACAACTAGCCAGCAGGGAGGATGCTTCCAGGTCAGTTCCAACTTGATTTCTCAATGTCTACAACTGAAACACATGGCATCTTCAGTAACTGAACCTTACCATTTAGACCTGGTGGGCAACCCAAGCCTGCATTGTTTGGGAGCCTGTGATGGTTAAATTTTATTGTCAACTTGAACTTTTTAGTAATCTTGGGTGGGTCTCTGAGGATGTTCACAGGAAGGCAGGCTCTCAGTAGGGGACAGGATGTAAGGAAGCTCAGGCAAGCTAGAAATGAACCTCCTTTCTTGGGAGGGCAGGGCAGGAAAGAAATTCCAGAGACTCAGGAAGCCATTAAGTCTGGGAAAAGGTTGCAAGACCCCATCCTAGGGCTATACAAAAGGGAAGAAATTCTTCCCTTGGCCCTCCTGCCTGTTTGCTATTGTGTGTGTGATATTGGTGATGGGTTTTTCTCTCTCTGCTTGGACCTGTGAAAGGGGGCCAGCCTCTTTTGCCATTATGAAACATCCCTTGAATCTGTAGCTTACATGAATCCTTTCCTCCCATAACTGTGCCTGGTTTGGAGATTCATCTCAGTGGTGTGTGGCTATGACATACCCCACAGTATACTTCTGCCCAAATTCTCTTCTCTTAATTATATTTTTAATTAGTTATCAAAGAAGTAGGTTTCCATAAGGCTTTTCCCACATAGTTTTAGCTAACCCTCCCCCATCCTCTCCTCTCCTCCATCTCCCTCCCCTGACTCCACTTAACCCTTTCCACCCCAGTAGTCCACTCTTCTACTATTTACCTTCTGCTCCCCTTATGTCTTGCCCCCACCATGGCTCCCTTATAGCTTCTTGGCCTCTAATGACTCTTACTTCAAACATACATACTAATCTAAAAATTCAAAGCTAATATCTGCATGTGAGAAAGAACATGTACTGTTTGCCTTTCCTGATCCTGGGTAACCTCACTTAGTATAAGACTTTCCAGTTCCATTCATTTTCTTATGAATTTAATGATCTTATTTTTCTTTGCAGCTAAATAAAGTTCCATTGCATATATGTAATGCATCTTCATTATACATTTATTAGTTGATGACATCTAGGCTGATGAATTAAAATTTTTAATCTAGAATTATCTTACAGAGCAGTTTTCCTTTGCATTATTAAATAATGAAGTTGATATGTATGGATATGGTTTTACAAAATGTTTATAATATTTTCTTTTAAAAATGTTGTCTGGCTTACATTTTCAGAATTTCATGCTTTTTAGAACATTTGTTCTTCCCTATGATGAATGCCACAATTTAAATTTATAAGTAGCAATCATGTTTTTTCATTAGCTTTTTGTGAGGTAGTTGGCTTGTGTTCTATTTTTTAACATAGCAAATTGAGTCTGAATTATTCAATTAGCTTGAAATGTTTAATATATATACATACACACACAAATAATTTTGAAGCAGCCTTAAATTTCATGGAAAGGTTAAAGAGCAGTGCAAGGACCCTCACCAGACAGAGACCCCTGTGAGCTGGGAGGGTTGTGCCAGCAGGTCCTTTCCAGTGACAGCTTGGGTAGCACCAATGTTAAGTCTCTCCAGCTTGCTTGGTGTGGAACTGTCCATCAGACTTGCTATTTTTTATACCATAGGCCAGCTATTCATAGAATGCTCCTCAATTTGGATTTTTGTGACAGAGTCCCAGGATTCAGTTCAGGTTTTGTTTTTATTTTGGGGGATGTTTGTTTTGGCCAGACTATGTGTTGTAGCTGTGTTCACATTGCTGGGGCAAAGCACCTGACCAAAAGGAGCTAATGGGAGGAAAAGATTGATTTTGGCTTTCAGTCTTGAGGGAAACTTCGTGGTAGAGCAGCGGCCAGATATCACTTCCTGCCATGCCAGGTGGAAAATGTCAGCAAGAGAATGAGCTGAGTTCTGACAAGGGGGAGCTGGCTGTAGCACCTCAAAGCCCACCCTCAGTAACACTCCTCCTCCAGCAAGGCTCTACCTCCCAAAGTACCACCACTGGGACCAAGAATTCAAAAAAAATATGATTTTATGGGGGGCACTTGCTTCAAACCATCAAGTGTGACAAAACTTTTGTTCTTTTCTTTCCAACAATTTGATTGGTATATAATGTCTATTTGTCCCATCACAGGTAACAGTAGCTTTCTTCCTTGGTAATTACTATATATATTGTGAGATGAAATTTCATAACTGTGTAAAAATCCCTTTCGTACTCCTCTTTTTCTTGTTTGATTTTTTTTGAGTTAGTATCACATTGACCTTAAGCTATAGCTCAGGCTGACCTCCTCCACACAGCAACCCTCCTACCACAGCCTCCCTAATACTGGAGTTAAAGGTATGAGCCACCACCTGCTCTGTTACATGAAAGTTCTAGCTTCCTGTAATATTTGTCATCTAAATCCTTGTTACTAAGATGGTTTCCTAAAACTATCTTAGCACTTTCTAAAGCCATCATTTTTTCTACATCTATTTTTTAATGTTTTATTTATTTATTTATTTATTTGAGAAAGAAAGAGAGAGAAAGAGGCAGATAGAGATAGAGATAGAGAATGGGTGCACCAGGGCCTCCACCCACTGCAAATGAACTCCAGACGCATGCACCCCTTTGTGCATCTGAGGAATCAAACTCTGGTCCTTCTGCTTTGCAGGTAAATGCCTTAACCGCTAAGCCATCTCTCCATCCGTGCATCTATTTATCCATTGTCTTTCTACTGATGGAAGAGTTTTCTCTTCTCCCCCTTGTCTGCTTATAACAGCAAAGACTCATATGTTATTGTCTTATTGACCTATGACCCAGTTCTATCTTTGTGTATTTGGATGCTCAAAGGTCCCAGATTGGATGGGGCTGGGTGGGGGGCTCTGACCAGCTGACATGTATCCCTTGGATATGGTTCTAGCACTCTGTGAGCACTTCCTTACCGCCTGGCACCCAGGTTGATCTATTCAGATGGCTATAACAAAATACTATGAACAAAGTAGCTTAGCAGCAGCAGGAAATTACTTCTCACAGCCCTGACTTGGTTCATAGATGGCACCTTTCTGATGTATTCTCACACAGTGGAAGAGGGGAGGCTACTATCTGGGGCCCTTTGTATAATAGCTCTAATCCCTCCCAGAGGCCCCCATCTCCTAACTATCACCTTGGGAGTTAGAATTTTAACATATGAATTTTTAGAGGGACACAGCATTTACCATCACACTGAATGTATATTCAATATCTAACAATACATTTTACATATAGACAAAACTCAGGAAGAAATGGAGACTTTTAAAAGAAACTGAAAGGCAAACAATCATCATTTAAAAATTGCTGACTCTTACACCAAAAATGTCTATAATTTAGTGAATTGACTCACTAAAATGATTGGGCAACTGGAATGTGCTCTAATCAGACTTCTGACATCCTGCCCTCTGTGCAGGCAGCTGTCAACACATATACTACCCAACCTCAAATGCACACATCCATGATCATTACATTACAGACCAGGGCTTTGACAAGAATCAACAAAATGCTAACAGTTTCCCCTGACCTGCTTGTCTGTGCTCACCATTCATGATCTGAAATAAACATCACCTTTAGTCTTCTGACCAGGCCTCCCACCAGCACCCCCCCTTCAGCAGCCCCTTGTCTCCATCCCTCTCCTCCAATCTAGGCTGCACGCTCCTTTCCAAGTAATCTTTCTGTAAATATAGACTCGATCATGTCATTGCCAGAGAAGAAACCCTCCGGTGGTTTCCCATCACACATCATTAATGTCTGGGTGCCAGGGCCCCACACATAAAGCTCCCATGACGTTGCTCAGTCCACCCCTCTCCAGTCCTTCAAATAAACCCCGAGAGGCTCAGAAGCCCTCAGGGGCAGCTCCAGCCTTGCTCTCTGCCCTTCTGCAACCTGCTGCCCTCTTGGATTGCTGACTGGATTCTAGATGTGTGCCACCCACCGATCCTCGAAGGATCTGCAGCTTCACTGGAACTGGCTCTCCTGGCTTTCACAGTTGCCCAAGGCTCATCCAGTAAATCACTCCTGGTCTCTTCCATGGTGCTCCAGTCACCGGTGAGAAATGACCCCCGCTCCTCACCCCAACAGACTCTGCCTTTTCTACCTCATCTCCTCTTGCTGTGCCCACACAGCCTTGAGTATAGAAATGACTTTCATTTCTTAAGAACAGATGCTCTTTGACATTGTGCAGCTCCACAGTCCACCCAGCATGGAGTTCTTCCCGCCCTATTGTCTGTGATCATCACTTCATCTTATTTCCTCATCCTGTGGATAGCCCACCCTTATCCCACCCTTCTCCACCCCACTCCCATCCCCCGATGCCCAGACAAAGATGGACTTGACTCCTGTGCCCTCATTTAGACCTTTCAATAGGGCTAATATTTCACTGATTACACTGTAGTAGTCTCAAGTTTATATCATAGTTTCTCCCTAGATAATTTGGGACCCTGGAACAGGTGTGTGTGTGTTCATGCACACCTGTGAATGTGTGCATATATTCATGTGTCTATGTTTGCACCTGTGTGTGCAGGTGGTACATGTTACAAAGAGACAAGAGGACAACCTCAGGAGTCATTCTCAGGAATTCCATCTGTGGTAGTTTGAAGGGATGTCCCCCAATACATTCAAGAGTTTATTAAAGTTTTTCTCCAGCTGTCTGGCTGGAGAAGGTGTCACCTTGGCCTGGCTGGACCTTAAAGTTTAGTCCTAAGGTTTTTCTGGGTGTGGATCTGGAATTCCAGCTATACATATGTAAAGAGCAGTCTGAGATCAAGCCTGGAGTTTCTGGGTTTGCCTGCTTGAGTATATTTGCTTGCTTTTGGAGTTGCTGGTGATGGGTTTCTCTCTGTGTGTTTGGACCTGTGAAAGGGGGCCAGCCTCTTTCACCATTATGGAACATCCCTTGGGTCTGTAGCTTCGATAAATTCTTCCTCCCATACCTGTGCCTGGTTTAGAGGTTCATCCCAGTAGCATGTGGCTGACTTTGACACCATCCACATATATATGGATGCATGTGCAACTTTCTGCACCTGGCTTTACATGGATACTGGAGAACCAAACCCAGGTCACAGGCTTTGCAAGCAAGTGCTTTTAACCACTGAGCCATCCCCTCAACCCCATCCACCTTTTTTGAAATAGGGCCTCTCGTTGGCATGGAGCTCACCAGGTGGCTAGTGTAGATCAGAATGTTGATGTAAGTCTGTATCACTTTCCCAGTGCCAGGATTACACACACATGCCGCCATTCCCAGCTTCTTGTTATGTGGGTTCTAGGGATGGAACTCAAGTCAGCACTTAACTGACTATTCTATCGCTCCAGCCCTTATTTCCCCTTTGTGCCTCCAGCATTGAGCTTGATGACAGCAGATGGAATACAGGCAAGAGTCCTGAGAGAGTTCCTAGATAAAGAGTAGGTGAATAAGTCAATGCATCAAGTATGCACTGAATCTCCTATTCTCTCAAATACACATTTTAGGAATGCAACTACACAATATTTTAAAATGTCACTTGTATATAATATGCAATTCTATAAAAAGAAATATACAAGCAGTGTTTGACATACACACCTTCCCTTCCTCACCCACTGTTTTCACTTCCCCGCCTCCTTCCAGCTCGGCCTGGCTCCTTTAGCAGATTCACAGTGAATGGATTTTCCTATAGTTTTATACACTCTTTTATGGTTTAAATTATTCTTTTAATATTTTCCAGATTCCTGAATCATTTTTAAGTTGTAGATCACTGAGTCAACTTCTCTGTGGGTCATTTCCAGGCCTTTCTCTTATAACTATGCATAAAATAAATAAAACAAATATTTTTGCTTTTATGAATTATCTTAGCAACAATTTCTAGGAGTGAAAGATAGCACCCAAAATATGACTTCTTCTTGGGATATGTTGTGCAATTGCTGTTTTTGAAGAATGCCAAGATAGATTTTGGTCACAAAGATTCAGTCACCGTGTGTGTGTGTGTGTGTGTGTGTGTGTGTGTGTGTGTGTGTGTGTGTGTGATTTGCACATGCAGGTGTCCATGACGCATGCCTTGCACTTGCTTGCAGTGATATGTGCTCTCTTGGGTTGGAGTGTTCTTGTCTAGGGTAGCAGAGAGGATGTCCGATACTCTACTCCACCCCTCTCTCACCCGTTCTTATTTGAGCAGAAGTCACTTACTGACCTTGGAGCTGGCTGTTTTATTATGAGCTCCAGCGATTCTTAAGCCTTTGCTCCTCCATGGGCCTGAGGTTACAGATATGTGTGGCCACACCCAGTTGTTTATGTGGGTCCTGGGGATGGAACTTATATAGTCTCTCAGAGCTCCAAGGTAGGAGGATTGCTGTGAGTTCAAGGCCAGCCTGAGACTACATAGTAAATTCCAGGTCAGCCTGGGCTAGAGTGAGACCCTACATCAATAAAAGCTAAGTAAATAAAAATAGCATATAAAATTATGTAAATGTTTATAAACCATCTATGTATGAATAAAATCCAAAAGGATTAAGATCAGTACACAAACCCTAAGCCCAAGCAGACAGGCAAAACCCCATGTCACCCAAGCCTTTCCTAAAGTGTGAGTTTTGACATATACAAAAACTTCTGTTTTCTGGTTTGTTTGTTTGGGTTTTTTTGTTTTTGGGTTTTTTTTTTTGTTTTGTTTTGGTTTTTTTGCACTACCCAGAGACTCACACATTTATTGATGTGCTAAATCCCTAGCTGGAGACTTCTGGGTACAATTTCTCAATGAGCTCCTTTCGATGCTCATAATTGCTGCATCAGAAGACTGTTTGCCTCCTTCTCTGCACAAACACCTCTGGGGCAGAGTAAGCATGTTCTTTTCTTTCCCCTTTCTTCCTTCCCTTCTTTCTTATCTTTCTATTCTTGGTGATGGTGAGGACACTGGTTTATGGAAACCAGCTTGCCAGGCCCCCTCTGAGCTTCTCATCCCCACAAGGGAGGTAAGATAAGCTGCTCAATTTCTGCATGAGCTTCCGAGGGTAGTCTTTGGTCTCAAGTCCATTTTCTTTCTTTCATTTTTATTCTATAACTTGTGTCCATCTAGAAATTCAAATATCAGGCAATATTGTTCTGTATCTTTGTTTCTTTTTCTTGTCTTAGTTTTGGTTTGTTTGTATGCACATTTTTGAGACAGAGTCTCATTTAGCTCAGGCAGGCCAGGAACTTACTATGTAGCCAAAGATGACCTTGCACTTCTGATCCCCTCACTCCCCTCCATCTCTTAAGAAGTGGTGTTTCAGGAGGGTAATGGCACACCTGGTTTATGCAATGCTAGGGATAAAACCCAAGGCTAGGCAGCTACTCTATCAACTGAGCCACATCTCCAGTCCTACTATTCTGTACTGTTACCAACAAAAAAAAAAGAAAGCAAGAAAAAAGAAAAAGAAAACGTAAGCTTAAAAAAATTACCACTGCAGAAAAAAGCATGTGATTCAAAGGCTATATCAGTAAGCACTGGAGTCTAATATTCAAAGTCGTGCCCATTTACTAAGGCTTTTGGAAGGAGGGCAGTGAAGGATGGTTACAGGGTAGAAGAGCGCTGCTGGTTGATTCACTGGGAGTATTTCTGACCTTGACATTTTTATCAAGTTGTTTGTGACTAAATTCTTTGGAAATCTAGAAATTTAAACATTTTTAAAGTTAAAATCATTGGCAATTGAAATATAGAAACCAGAATAACAATGGAATTCTTTTCGGTGAAAAATACCACCATCAGCCAAGGAGCTGGACCTGTCTAGTTGATCTCTCTCTGCTCAAGCAATGAACACAGGACTGCAAGGTGGCGTTGGCCAAGGCGCTGCTAAGTATAGGCTCCAATACATGCTTCCTATAAGTGCTGAGAACATAAACTCTGAGCTCTAACAGATCTGGGTAAATATCATGAAAATAACACCTACTATCTATATGAACTTTAACAAGTTACTTATTGTCCAGAGCCCAAATTTCTTCATTTGAAAAAAAAATGGTTTATCATAAATGTGAACATAAAGTCCTTGACTCAATGTCTGACATATAATAAATAAATGTTCCAATTTCTTAGGGGCATTTAACAAATCTTCATTTGATCTGTTGTATGAGTTCATTTAAAATGTCTCTCTGAGGAAAATCTTATTTTTCTTATTCCTAGCTTGAATTGTTCAAGTGGCTACCCAATCGTACATTTGTTTATTAAACAACTCATTATTAAATCTATTTCATGCCATAACCTAACCTATGACTAAGGGTGCAATTGTGAACAGAATGTATAGAGTCCTAACTTCATGGAGCTTGTATCCTAGTGATGACAGACATCAAAGAATATACAGTATGTCAATGTATGCATTTAATGATTCAATCCCCCCCCCCAGCTGTTATTTAATCAGTGGTCAATTCAATAACCAGTAGTATTTTAGAAGAAATACTTTGTGATCATTTTAATCAATCACAATGTTTCTGACTAATATATGAAAATCATGGTAAAAGAAAAGCAATTCTGAAATCTCCCATTTATGAACCAGGCTCAGCACTAAACATTTGGATCCTCTAAGAATCCTTCCTCCACTTGACTGAAGATAAAAGTTTAAGAAAGCCAGGCGTGGTGGCGCACGCCTTTAATCGGGAGGCAGGCAGGGGGCGGAAAGATTGTGAGAGCTGTGGTGGGGGAGATTACCCAGAGGCATGGCCAGGAGAACCTGGCTGAATACTAGGCTATCCATGGTCCCCTGTCACAAGGACTGATCCAGACGACCCACGGAGGAGGTTATCCAGCGGAGTGGGGAGGGGAGGGCAGCGGGGAATTGGGGAAAACAACTCATTGTTTGCCCACTAAATATTGTAACTCATTATGGACAATAAAATAAAATAAAAAAGTTTAAGAAAGTCACAAACATTTTTCTGGGTTTGGTTTTGATGGATTGACTTGCTCTTCCCTGGAAGGTATTCTTTATTGTTTAACTTACTGGTGGCACCCATGGAAGGTGTCCTTCCTCCTAACATAGAGGCCAAGGTGACAGGCAGTCCTCCTGTTCCTCGTGTCTGGACATCAGCCCAAGGGATATGAGTCAAACGCAGTCAATGGACTCTTACACCCAGGACTCAGCACAGGATAGGGCGTCCTACCTGCAGATCACACTGTCTTTGTTACTTCTGCCCTTGTTCTGACTGGTTCTCCTAGCCTCAGACTCCAGCCCTGACAGCCTTCAAAAACACAGATGTCTTCTGCAGTGCTAACTGGTAAGCATAGCTAGAAAGGAACTTACTATAATAAATGAATGAGCAGTCAGTTACTCCACAATTATTCATGAACACATACATGACAGGTATCTGAAATCTCAGAAACCCAGTGTTCAAAATTTGCTAAAAGTTCAAGAAACGGGGTTCAGCTAGGATCTGGCAAGCAACACTTTTCTGTAGCAAACTTCATCCTGCAGCTTGAAACCCTTATCTCCTTGTATGAAATGTTCCGGCACCCAAGCATCACTCTCTCTGGAGGCTTTCACCCTCCCCTCACGTGGATTACTTTAGTCATCCAATTACTCTAGGTATTCTATGATTTCCACATCTCCTTGGTATGATCTTTCATCTCATTTTTTTATTTTATTTATTTTTTATTATCCAAAATTAGATACATTGAATGAGCAAATGATGTGTTGGTATCCCCAGTTCCCTGATTTCCCTCTTCCCTATCCCCAGTCAGCTGGATATCCTCCTTCTTGGGCAGTCTGGATCAGTCCATGGGGCAGAGGGTTATGAGTAGCCTGGGAGTCAACCCGGTTCCACCCCCCTTTGTATGTTGTTACTGGGGGGGGGGGGCATGTCTCTCTGGGAGTTCTCCCACACCGTGGCTCTTACAATCTTTCCACCCTCTCACTAACTTGCTTTAATAGAATCTTTTAGATTTTGATTTAAATTTGCATTGGTATAAAAATAATAGATGGCAGCTATTTGCTCCCCTGTTGAGAAAAGACCTGGTGTTAAATTATCATACAGTAAAGCTGTCATTTTCTGAAGGGGAAAAGATACTGCCTCTAAAGTGAAATGTAATCATACTCAATATAAATGACAAAAATGCATAAATTGCTATTCTACATTGGGACTTACTTGAAATGTCGCGCTTGAGAACACTGGTATTGACTGTTTCCATGTATTAGCCTAGTGAATATTATAACCTTCTGGAAGTATCTAGATCACAGTTATTTACGTCCATCTACCTCCCAAACTAGGTGACTGTACTCACTTACTGTGTATCACTCACTTAGTGTGATACAGGTGACAGTATTTTCTCTCTATTTTGCCCAGAATTCCAGAGTCCCTCCTGGGAATGCCTTTACACTGAGGCCCTGGGTGGATTGGAACAGTGCTTAGGGGGTGAAACAGGGGAACAGTATGAACAACCGAGTTGGCAGCCTCTGTGGAGGTAGGGCTGCAGGGGGCTAGGGCAAAAGAGCTCATTTTGAATGACTCTTATAATATCCTTTATGTATTAGTCAGGATTCTCTAGAGGAAACAGAGTTGATAGAATGGATTGTAGTAAAAGGGAATTTAAGCTTATGACAGTCCAACAACAGCAATCCGCAGGCCCACAGGTAAAGAAACCAGTAGCTGTTCAGTCCACGTGGCTGGAGGCCTCAGCAGTCCCAATCCAGCCCTTAAGGCCTGATGACTCCCTGGGGAGCAGCTGATCTTCAAGTCCACGATGTGAGGCCGAGGAAACTGGGTTCTGATGTCCAAGAAGGGTAGGAGAGCAAGATGTGAGTGCAAGTCACAAACAAGCACCAGCAGCCAATATGCAAGAAGCCAGTAAGTCTGGGATACGGTTGCAAGGCCCCACCCTAAACCTATATAAAGGGGAAGAAATTTTCTCCTTAGCCCTCCTGCCTGTTCCCTGTTCTGTGTGTGTGGTGTAGGTGATGGGTTTTTCTCTCTGCTCGGACCTGTGAAAGAGGGCCAGCCTCTTTCACTGTTATGGAACTTCCCCTCAATCTGTAGTTTCAATAAATCCTTTCCTCCCCCAAATTGTGCCTGGTTTGGAGATTATCATCCCAGCAGCGTGTGGCTGGCTACAACACTTTGTCTTTCTTGAGACCCAAAAAGAATGAATGTTGCTCATTCATTAAACAAGCTTAAGTAATTCTTTTGTTATCTAACCATCAAGCAGCTTATAATCTAGTTAGCTGAATGAGTCTAATAGATCTGGTTTCTTTCTGTTTTCTTCTGAGACACATTTTATGCTTCTCACAGTATATGAGATATGATGTCTGCATATGTAACAAACTTGCTGAGTTATTCTCTCAACCCCCACACACATACACAGGTCAATGTTTGTCTCCCCTCTCTCTCTCTCTCTCTGTGTCTCTCTCTCCTTCCCTCCTTCCCTCCTTCCCTCCCTCCCTCCCCCTTCTGCCCTAGCAAGAATGTAGACGAACATAACAGAAAGAGAGAAACAAGAGAGATCACCTTAGGAAGAAGGTAAATAATAGGTATCACAAGGAAAGGCCTGGTCCTGAATGGCAAGGGCAGTCAGTATTAAATGGTTTTTTTTTTTTTTGTGATTGGAATATTTTAGACTTTTATTATGATTTTTACCTCAGACTCCATAATTACACTCATTTATCCATTTAGTGGTTCTCCAACTTTAGTATGCAAAGAATTGTCTGGAGAGCATGTTGACTCAGACCATTGGGCATCATTCCCAGATTTCCTCATCGGTAACTTTAGGAAGTACCTAAAAAATTTTGTTATCTATAAGCTCCCACGTGACAGTGCGGCTGCTGGTCCAGGAACCATTCATAGAGAATCAATGATCTGTGTTCCATTCATTTGTTCACTCATTCATTCACAAAAGCATTTAATAAAAGCCAAGCAAGTTCCTGGTTCCAAAATAAAAAGACAAATAGAAAGTGACTTCATAAGAGCTAATTTATAAGCACATTGCTAAGAGTTTTATTGTGACATGATTTTATTCCATTATGACAATCCTATAAAGTTGGCATCTTTCCCCAATTTTAAAAATAAAAATAACACAGCTAAAAGAGATGAATTGATTTTTTTTCAGTCATGTATGCAGATCAGAATTAGGGTCAGATCTATCAAAGATTTTTTAAAAAATCAAAGGAACAAAATAGCTCCAAGTGAAAAGAATTCACTCAGGGATGAGCAGAAGCTTGTAATTCCAAATGCGTGCTAAGGCAAGCCCCAAGTTTTCCCTGCACCCAATAAAGTAAAGAGTGGAGAAGCTTTTATTAGCTAAAAGAAGAAATACCTATAAATTGCTTGGATACCAAATCCACTGGCTTTGGAGACACAGGCTGGTGCTGGTACCAGCTCCTTGATGGAGGTCCCCAGGGGAGAGCATCTTCTCAGAATGCTTGCAAATTGTGTGAAAGGTAAGAAAATCTGTGCAGCTGTGTGAATGGTGTGCAAAGCCTAGAGAATGTGAAGAACATTCTGGTGTGTTGTTTTTTGTTCATTTGTTTTTAATCTTTGAGACTGTTGAATCATGGGAAAAATATGAGCTTCTCTCTTTCAAACATTTTTTGTGCTATGAATTTCATCTGAATCAAGCAAGAGTGACTTTGTCTTGGTACCGATAATTTTCTCAGAACCCAGGAATAATGGGTGCCACGGGGCACTAGCAGAGACTATTCTCTAAGCTCTATGACTCCTGTACATTGGCGCTCACACATAGTATTGTCAGCTTGAAAAATAACTGAGGCTCACAGAGATTAAATATTTTGTCCAAGTGAGGTCACACAGTTAGGAATTATCTTGAAATTTAATAGTCAGGATCTTTTTTAACTCTAAAATGATTTTCCCACCATACACCAATTTCTTCACACTAGATCAAAACCCATCTTAATAGAGTCAGATAAAAGATCATGACTCTGGGGCTGGAAAAATGGCTCAGTAGGTAAAGTGCATGCTATGCAATCATGAAGGCCTGTGTTCAGATCCCCAGCACCCATGTAAACTAGACATGGCCACACATACCTATAACTCCAACACTGGGGAGGTGGACAAAGGAGGATTCCTGGGACTTGCTGGTCAGCTAACCTAGCAAAACTGTTGAACTACAGGTTCAGTGAAACACCCCGTCCTAAATAAGGTGAAGACTGACTGAGGTTGGCATTGACCTCTGGCCTCCACATGTACAACCACACCCATATGAACACACATACGCACATGGGCACATATTCTACACATATGCAAGAAGAAAGAATATGATCCCAAATAACTAGATTATACAAAGAATGATATGATTAGTCTAATATTCTGGTTAACTATAGTATGACTCTTTCAAAAGCCTGACAGTTATCCGTTTGCTTTCCTTCCTAATCAGCATGGCTTCCTTGGTGACCCTGGACCTCACATACTCAGAGCCAGCTGCAGCCTTCTTCCTGATACGTGATGCAGAAGATACAGATGCAAAAGACCTGCCTGAGTGTGTAGGGCACCCAAAAGACTGTTTTATTCTACTTCAGTTATATGCTCATCAAATACCTTGTCTGTGATCAGAATGGAAAAGAGGTCCCCAGAGTGAGGCTAATCAGTGCTTCTGCTGGTTTGGATTCAGATCCATCAAATTTGCCCCCAATTTTTCTTAAGTAACTGACAAGCTTCATTAAAAGTGACCATTTCTCTCCTTTGGGGACTTGGTAAATCTCAAAGAATGAAGCTTTCTCTGGTTCCTGCACTCCCTCCGCTATGTTACCCCCTCATCACGGGGAGAAGCGAGCTGTATAATTACCATTTGAGACATGATTCATCCCTACTCGCAGGGCCCTGGGCCTGGATCTGTAGCCCTCTATAAAAGGAGCTCGGGGTCTAAGTACAAATGTGTGCTGTCTGCTGTCACTGGGGTTGATATAATTACCAAGCGTTGGAAGGAGAGGAGATGAAGGTGCTCCCTGCCTCTGGCCTCGCTGTCCTTCTTGTCACAGCTTTGAAGTTTTCCACTGCAGCCCCCAACCTATTCGCTGTCACCCCTAGGACCTGGAGGAACAACTACCACCTGGCACAGGTTCGTGACTCTTTGCCCCCTTTCTTCTTCCTCCTCCAGATCCGGAAAACCTAAAAGGGAATAATGAGAAAATAAGTACACTTGTACAAGTCCATGGAGTTCTAACAGATGGGCACATTAGGTGCACATGTTTCATTACTGAATAAATCAGTGAATAAATATCTTTCTAGGTATATCCTGCTTTAAACAGAATTTGGGAGTGTTTATACAACAAAATACAAAATCAACACAAGAATTAAGGGCTGGTGATGTAGCTCAGTAGTGGATTGCTTGCATGCATAATGCCCTGGGTTCCCAAGTTCCATGCCCAGCACCACAGAAAAACAATAAAAAAAAATCATCATCAAATTGTTTGGGGCTGGGGAGATGGCTCAGGCAGTAAAGAGCTTGCCATGCATGCATATGGACCTGAGTTTGGATCCCCAGAGTCAACATAAAAGCCATGCTGTAATCCCAGAGTGGAGTCGGCAAAAACAGGACAATCCCTGGGGATCGCTGGCTACCTCATCTAGCTAAAGCAGCGAGTTCTGGATTCAGTGGAGACCTTTCTCTCAAAAGTAAGTGGAGAGCAACTGAGGAAGCCACTTGGCCTCCATACTCAGGAACAGACACTTGTACATACGCCACAGAGACCAGAAAGAGAGAGAAGTTGAGGGATCTTGGAAGGAAAAATAAGGGCAGAAATATAAAAACTGAAGTGTGAGGGTCTCACACAGGGAGACAGGCTGTGAATTTAGTACTATATGTCTGACAGTCCAAACCAA
This sequence comes from Zapus hudsonius, assembly GCA_004024765.1. Classification (NCBI taxonomy): domain Eukaryota; kingdom Metazoa; phylum Chordata; class Mammalia; order Rodentia; family Dipodidae; genus Zapus; species Zapus hudsonius. The sequence continues at coordinate 19,758 of PVHP010016608.1, forward strand.
AAAAAAAAAAAAGGATTTCCTATGTTCCCATTTTGAACATGGTCTTGTGTTCAGTCAAGATCACCTTATTCAGAATGAGCATGGACACACTTTTCCTAGATGCAAAGCCTTCTCATCTGAGGGTTTTTCCGTCATAAATTGTATTTCTCCCACAACTCTTATTAACACTTTCTCTATTTTCCTCTTCTAAGATCTCTCCCATCTGACTGACACAGTCGATCCTATTAGAACTTGTTAAAGACTGCCTGGCTCAAAGTAATGCCAAATGTTTGCTTCCTTAAAAGCAAGGTTCTTAACCTGTAGAAATGGATGTGTAATGATAGACTTTCCCAGTGTTTCAGGGGCCTCTCTCAGAGTCTCATAAATAAAGCTGTAGCAAGCATGCAGTATCTACTCACCAAGGCTGCTTTCCTGCCTGCCTAGCTGCTCTGTGGACAGCTTGGGGCTGGCCCACTAGAGCACTGATTTCACCTGTGAACACTGACTTGTCCCTACCATTCATCCTTCCAGTTGATCTGTTCTCGTGCAGAACAGTAGAACATTAAACATTTTTCACAGCAAGCCTGCATCTATACAAGCAAATTCAGTTCAACAGTAGATGTTCACTTGAGTTAAACAGTCTTTGATTGGCACCCATTGGAGATGAACCAACTTCAAAATAGATCAGAATACTGGATATGCAATTAGAAATTGAATTTTATTGATACTATCTACCACCCCTAAGTCCTTTCTCCCAAGATGCTATTTTCCCTACATCTGTGATCCAGAAACTATACAAGTATGTGACACCCCCCCCACACACACTCTTAGAGGGCCATGCTAAGGCCAGACTAGAACCAAGCTAGTGGGAGCCATGACTATAGGCCAGGGTTCTGGCAAGCCCTGCCAGCCAAGCCTGACCATACCATCAGATTACACGTTCTAGTGCCTTAATGGTGGAGTACTGTCTGCAGAGCCAAACATATTGACTGTAGCCCTTTACAGACTTAGCTGAACCCAATCTACACATGAATAAAGTCAGAAAGTTTTGGTGAGGCCATCATTACTAATCTGGCCAGTAAGGGGTCAGTGAGAGTATTTCAAAAGAATGGTGTTGCCATGGGGATGTTGGGGACCTTTAGAGATTCCTTACTTCTTCCTCTCCAAATAAGTCAAGCTTCCTAGGTGTCTATTCTGATATACTCTCAGAAGCATGGAAACTTATCCACACCTTGCCACTGGCTCACAGCCTCTTTGTCTTGCAAAGGTCCCAGACATCAGCTCTGGGAAAGAACACTCATCACTCTTTAGGAGGCTAGAAAGATCGAGGCAGACTGCTTATGTGGATCTCAGAAACTAGAAAGAATTAGTCTCACCTTGTGGCTTATAGAAACATATACCATGCTCGTGAGCTTATAAAATCCCAAAGGAAAACAGGCAGCTTCTATTGGGCACACGTGACACGCTGGGAAAACACGAAGAAGAGAGCAAGTTAAGTCTCTGCTCTCATGACAACTTCATGGGGTGTCAGCAGGTGCAGGGGATTACTTCAGAAATGGGAAATGTTGGAGAAACTTATCCAGGATGACAGAGAACAGCGGAGGAAAAGAGAAAACCGTATCTTGGAGGCACCTGAGTTTCAGAAAGAGCAGGAGACAGGGCAGCTGGCAGAAGCAGCAGCACCAGCCCCAAGGAGTGTAGAGTGTGGTCAGCAGCCCCATGTCCCTAGAACCGGAAGAGGGCTACCGGTTGTCTACAGCACCAAAGTGCCTTCCAGACTCTTCTTTGGCATCACTGCTAAGAGGGAGCTGTCCCAGACACCTCCATCACAAACCAAACGACACAGACTAATGCACGTGAAAATATAAACAGGTTCTAATTGATTTATTCAGTGTCCACTTGCAACCTTATCAGCTCATTTGCTAATCTGAGGACTTTGAAAACGTTTGAGTGTTCAAATATATGCCTATTCCCATAATTCAAAGTTTATTCTAGATTTGGTTTATTTGTTTTCAAAAAATTAGTGCAGGGCTGGAGAGATGGCTCAGAGGTTAAAGCACTCGCCTGCAAAATCTAATGACCTGAGTTTGATTCCCTAGTGCCCACCACATAAATCCAGATGCACAAGTGGCACATGCATCTGGAGTTTGTATACAGTGGCTAGAGGCCCTGGCATGCCCATTCTCTCTGTCTCTGTCTCTGTCTCACTCTCACTCTCTGTCAGTCTCTCTGTGTTTGCAAATAAATAAATAAAAATATTTTAAAAGTTAGTACAGAACTAGGATGCTAGTCTAGTAGAGTGCTTTCCTAACATGTGTAAAACCTTAAATTCAATCCACAGCACTGCATAACCAGGTGTGGTGACACACACCTATAATCCCAGCACAATGGAGGTAAAGGCAGGAGGATCAGAAGTTCAAGGTTTTTCTCAGCTACATAGAGAGTTCAAGGCTAGGCTGGGATACTATTCTGTTTCAAAAAGAAAAATGGTATAGGTGCTTCTTGATGTATGATGGTGTTATAGCTTGGTAATCTCATTATATGTTGAAATTATCATCCACAGCCTACAAAATGTCATTGTTTATCCACGCAGTACCCTGCATAGTGTATGTTATCTGCCCTCATTACTGTGTGGCTGAGGCTCAGGATCAGGAGATATACGCCATCATATATTGCTAGCTTAGGCAAATATCAAGAGTCAGACTTCAAAGTGTGATGCCTACAGAATGCATACCACTTTCACATTGGGTAAAGTCAAAATTCGTGAGTTGAGTCATTGTAACTCAAAGACTATGTGTTAGTGTTGATGTAACATTTTAAATGTATTTTTAAACTGGGCCTGGTGATACACGCCTTTAATCCCAGCACTTGGGAGGCAGAGGTACGAGGAACAGAGTGAATTTCCAGCAAGCCTGGGCTAAAGTGAGACCCTACTTCAAAAAAAGAAAACAAAAATGGTTTTTTAAGTTGTCTCCAAAAACAGTATAAAATTTCCCTTACTGCATGATTATGGGGAAAAAAACTTTCCAAATGCTAGCGATTAAATTCAAGTGTGGGTTTTTTGTTTGTTTGATTGTGTGTGTGTTTGTTTTTCCTGAGGTGGAGTCTCACTCAAACCCAGGCTGACCTAGAACTCATTCTATAGTCCCAGGCTGGCCTTGAACTCATGGAGATCCTCCTACTTCTGCCTCCAGAGTGATGGGACCAAAGGTGTGCACCACCACACCTGGCTTTATTAAGGTATTCTTACTAGCATTTTACTTTCTATGATATGTTTTAATTGTTATTATCTTTAAATTTTTGGTTCTTACTTTTCTCACTGAGATTATGGCTTTTCATAAACATCTTTGTAAAAGGTTACAAATATTTGAGAACATAAGTAAATTATGATTTATTTACCTATTTCTTTTGTTGGACAAACAGGTTATATTCTGTATGAATAATATTTCTACAGGCTTCTATGTACCTCAGGCTAAACAAAAGAATTATTTTTTCAAGGTAGCCTTCTATAGTAGCACTAGTAAATACATAGTTATTTAAAGTATTTGATGCATTTCAAAGCATCTCACATTGAGGATATCATTAGATCCTTACACTTATCCTCAATAGAAAAGCAAGATAAGAAAGTTGCACAATTTTCTAGACAAAACAGCTAATCTAAAAGAATTTAGGAGAATCTCCTGGCCATGTTGGTGATGTAACCTGGACTAGGATTTTTCAGACAGCAGAAAAGTTGTTACAAATCCATTTCAACAACTTGGAATAGAAAAAAAGAAAGGTAAAGAAACCATATATTAAACATTAGTCAAACTCATTTGAATCTGAGGTTTTAACTGATTCTTGGGCAAAACAGTACTAAATGTACCAGGGAGTTGGGAGGCAGACCTGGGCCATCCATCAATAGGGACAGACCCTCTCATTCTCCATGGTTTTTATCTGTCAAACACTGGGGAAGAAGTAGAAAGTGGACCACTTGATGGCCAACCCTAAAACTATGATTTTAACAAGGTAATTCGAGAAAGTGCAGGGCAATGGGGAGGACCCTGGTGAGTCCTGAAGTCTTTGACCTAGTGATGACATGAGGAGTGGGTCCACAGCACATGAGTGAAGAACAGCACAGCTAAGGACCCACTGGAACACCTTGACCCTGTGAAGTATGCCAAAAACATTATCAATAGTTTGGGCTAAAAAGTTCACACAATTTTGAACTCTTGATACCTTAGAATATCTGATCATCTTTCAAAGAGGTATATCTTCATAATTTGCCTAAAGAAAACATTAACTCACCAACTACTCTGAGTGCCAACCTGTGTGAGGCCCAGGGCCCACGTCTGCGCAGAAATCATGGTTCCATAAGAAGGGGCAGGCTACTGACCTGTGGAAACAAGACATAGAAAGGTAACAGATGATGTGCCAGGGTATGAGCCACATGCTCAGGATCACCAAGTAGGGAGCGCCCAGTTACATCACTTCAGTGACAAATGCTTGCTCCTTTTATTGATGGGTTTGCAAGGGAAGAGAGAGAGGGAAAGAGAGAGAGAATTGGCCGTCAGCTGCTGCAAGTGAACTCCAGACACAAGCACCACTTGGTGCATCTGGCTTTATATGAGTACTGGGAAATCAAACCAGGGTCATAATGCTTTGCAGGCAAGCATTTTAACCACCGAGTCATCTCTCCAGCTCTTTTCTTTAAATTGAGAATAGTTTCTAATTTTATTTTTACTTCATTAAAACATACCGCTTTAATCTTATCTACTAAGACAGCCTTAAACTTTTTCAGTCATAGATCTATCTTATGCACATTTTAAAGAAAAATTGTTATAAATATTAAGTAGATTCATAGTAGAATAATCATATAAACTATAATATTGAAAAACTCCCCTAAAACCTATCATTAAAACATAACCAATGTTAAGCCCTTAGTCTATATCATTTTAGAATCTATAAGCTTAGCCAATATCTTAGTTTATAGCAGCTTAGTCTATATCTTAGTCTATATTTTCCAGGTTTTTCAAGGCCAGAATTTGGATGAAGCTGGTAAGAGCCTGTTGACTTTAAAATTTCAAGATTTCATTTATCATGGACATTTTTTCATTGATTTTAGGTTTCTCCCAAGATTTATACAATATATTCCTTATCTTGATTATTGTTTCTAGTAAGCCTCTCACTGATTTCCCCTAGTCCTTGTATATGACTATGTGTCATTTTAATAGTAACAGTAAGTATGTTTTTCACTTAAGTTTTTATAAATATATTCCCTTATATGATCATATTTTGTGAAGCAGAAATTTGAATCATATAGCACATACTCTAACAAGGAAGCGAAATATTTGAAATTGAAACTGTCTCAGAAATATAGAGCAGTTTTGCACAGAGCTTAACTCAGAGACATCACCATGAGTGTCACATTGTTTTCCTAGCACCCACTTACACAGACAGGAAGTTATCATAGATCAACTTCCTCCTGCAAAAAAGGAATAAAATGACCAAGCAGAGATGGAAACAGAGCCAAGTAGTCTCCCCTGCCTGTGTTTCACAGCACCTCAGCCAAGTTTGAGGGCCTGGGTCTTCCATTTTGCCCGTCCTCCTTTCATCCCCATGAAGTCTCATCTCACCTACAATTTTTAAGAGACAAACAACAAAGCAAGCTACTTTTCACTCAAGGTAGGGAATGAGTAAATAGAGCATGCTCTTCCCAATAAGTAAGACATTCCTTGCTGGTTTTCTTGAACAACAACAATCCACATTATAACAAAATTGGAAATATAGGAGAACATAGAGAAGACATTTATAATCACTGTCATACTCAGTCACATGCTGCTGGGATGAATCTCCAAACCAGGCATAGTTTATGGGAGGAAAGGATTTATTGAAGCTACAGATCTAAGGGAAGTTTCATAATGGTGAAAGAGGCTGGCCCCTTTTCACTGGTCCAAACAGAGAGAGAGAGAGAGAAAGAGAGAGAAAAAGAGAAAGAGAGAGAGAGAGAGAGAGAGAGAGAGGAGGGAGAAGTCATAACCAATACCACACACAAAACAGCAAATAGGCAGAGACAGATTTCTTTCCCCTTTATATAGCCTTAGGGTTGGGGTCTCGCAACCCTATCCCAACTTGTTTACTTCCTGAGTCTCTGGAATTTCTTTCCTGCACTGCCCTCCTGGGAAGAGATGTTCATTTCTAGCTTCCCTGAGCTTCCTTATATCCTGCCCCCTATTGAGAGGCTGCCTTCCTGTGAACAACATCAGAGACCCATCCATGATTACTAAAAAAGTCAAGGTGACAACAAAACTTAACCATCACAGTCACCCATAACTTCAACACCCAAAGATAAGCAGTGTTAAAATTCAGACATAGTTCCTTTCTTTGTGTGTTTTACTTAAGAAATTGTTATTATAATATAATGAAGATTTATCTTACTTTTCTCAGTACGTTATCCTTAGCTTGAGAACATTCTCTCATGTTATCATTTACTTTTTAAGAATATGATCTTAATAGAGACTTGGTTTTGTATCACATTAAGATACAATAATATATCAACAAATCCTCTTTTATAGGTGGGGGTGTAGCTTAATGGCAGAGCACTTGCCTAGCATGGGCAAGGTCCTGGGTTCAATCCCCAGCACTGCAAAAACAAATAAATCCCTTATTATAAAACATTAAGTTCACCTCCAATTTTTTAGTATGTACATATCTTTATTAAATATATGCTTAATATGAATAATTTATATTTAAATATGGAGTTAATAGAGATTATATATAACTAAGCAATTCTATACTATATAAGTAAAAATGAGCATATATGATATAATACCAGCATACCTCTGAATCTTTAGCTCTTCTTTGGTTGTCTTCCTGATATAAAGAAGGTGAAATTCCTGAGCTAAGCACAGACTTTAACTCTGCCCCTAATTCCCCCTAATCCCAATCCCAAATCATAGAAGAGTGTTTTGGATGATGTATACTAAGTGATCAAAAGTCTTTATATGCAGATGAAACCAAACAATTTATGGCTAATTGTATTTGCCTCAAGGGGCAAAGGGCCTGTTTCAAGAAACCTGTCCTGGGCTGGAGAGATGGCTCAGCGGTTAAGGCACTTGCCTCCAGTGCCTAAGGCCCTGGGTTCAATTCCCCAGGACCCACATAAGCCAGATCCACAAGGTGGTGGCCCTGGTGCGCTCTCTCTCTCTCTTTCTCTCTCTCTCTCTCTCTCTCTCTCTCTCTCTCTCTCTCTCTCTCTCTCTCTCTGCTTGAAAATGAATAAATAAAATAAAATAAAATAAAGAAACCTGTCCTATGAAGAAAATTTTTCCCATGACACCCCTGAACTAGATAAAACCCTCAGTTGAAGGTTACCCTCTGCCTTGGTATCCCTTGAGTGGCTGGAGAATAAATAGTTTTTGAGGAAAAAAATACTTATCTCACATTAACATAATGAAAACAGTTACCACTAGCCATCGCCAAACAAACCAGACAGTCCTTGTCTTGAAAATTGGGTTAAAGAACTTTGGTGACAACTACTACGTCCATAAAAAAATGTTATCACAATTTTCTTTCATTTTTTCCTTAAAAAAAAGCAAAACAAGCACTCTTCCAGTGAGCTAAAAAAGAAAAAGTACAAGTATATATTCATGAAATTGATCATATAAAACCTATAAATGATCATATAAAATTGATCATTTAAAATTGATCATATAAAATGAAATTGATCATATAAAACCTGTAAATGGCAGGCAGACAAAAGAAAAATAAGTCTACAGCCATCACTATTCAAAGATAATAATGACTTTGGATATGTCTAAGCTTTATCTATGTAAACATATCTAAACTTTTTTCCAAAAATAAGAATAGATACCCTATGTTTACATTGAGAAGATTGTTCCCTGTCTTATCTGAGCATGAGTGTCTCCTAGACTCTGTCTTGGTCGTGTCAGCCTGCCTCTCCATTTCAGGCATATCTTGACAAGTTTTATACAAAGAAAGGAGACCATCAAGTCGGCGAGCTGGTTGTGAGAGGAGGCAATGCCATGGTCAAGAAGATTAAGGAACTGCAAACATTCTTTGGCCTCCGAGTCACGGGGAAGTTGGACAAGAACACAATGGACGTAATCAAGAGGCCTCGCTGTGGAGTCCCCGATGTGGCCAACTACCGCCTCTTCCCAGGTGAACCCAAATGGAAAAAAAATATGTTGACATACAGGTAATGAGATTGAGTCTATCCAAATTCAAAGAGAAACACACCCCTAAGCCACCCTCCTTCTGATTGGCATAAAGATCATAACTCCCCCAACCATAAAGCATAGGAAGGAATAAGAATTTTGTAGTTCTTCACTTGAAAATACAACCTTCAGGATTGCCATAACTGACCAGCTCGTGCATTATAAACTTTACCAACTACAACTCATTAGTCCTTAAAAGAAAAGTAATATAATTTGATTAGTAACAAAACCAATTTTTAAAAAACAGGCAATAACTAAAACAAAACTCATTGACTCATTAATAAACTTTTCATTGCTTCTAAGAATCATTTATTGATGATTTAGTATCTACGATAGGCATCCAATCTGGGGAGTATAAAGATGAACCAATCCCCTTTCCAGAATTTAGGGAACTCACAGTCCTTTGAAGGAGACAGACATGTGTGAGTCTAAGTGGACACCCAGTGGCTCAGTGTTGGGATCTCTGAAGCACCCAGAGGTCAGGAAGTGACGTCTAAGCCTGATGTTGAAAGCAGTCACCCATACCCATGCTGTGGGCCCTGCACTTCCCTGTCCTCTGGCTTCTTCCTGCCAGAGCAAGTAGACACACCTAACAGAAACCTTTGTCCTTCCTCCCTGTGCTCTAGACCAGAATCTCCTGTTCTGGCAGACTGGGTGCACTTCTGAGGCCAGCACAGGCCTCACTCACAAATTAGTCCCACCTAGGCTGGGTCACACAGAGTGCCTCCCTCAGCCTGAAGATGGGCAGTGTTTGCATGTATGGGCCTCACACATGCCAAGGAGATGCAGCTCTGGAGAGGAAGTGTGGCCTCCACCCCTGTGTGGTCCTGCCCCAGCTTTGACAAAGGCTAGGCACTTTCCAGGTAACACCCAGCCAGGAGAATGAAATGCGCTGGTGGGCACCAGTGCATGCAGCCCACTGAGAGCTGGAGTCGAGGGTTACAGTGAGGGGAGATGCTGGAGAAGCAGCCTGAGCAGCAGCTAGAACATGGTGTTTCAGGGGTGGGGAGCCAAGCCAGGGTCTGGATCAGATTGCATTTTTAGGGTGACATATCTGCAAAGTCAGTGGAGATGAAGGCCTGGGCTGATGTCATTGTTCCAGCATTGGTGTCTCCCTCCCACAACTCTCAGGAACCAGTGTTCAAACTGTCAGGAATTTGGAACCAGTTGTTAAGTTTCCAAGAATTTTGTAGGCTGATGGCTAAGATAAGACAATGACAAAGCTATTTAAAGTTAAATTGTATTTTCAAACCAAGTGAATTGAAACATGTCACTTTCTATTTCCCTCTATTTTACCATCCAAAGGGCTGTGTACAGCTTTTATCTGTAGAGTGGCCCACTCCTCCCTGACTGTTCCCAGTGTCGGTCAGTGAAGGCAGGTCGATATTTCTAACACAGAGATAAGCAAACCATACAGACCAGAAAGGTTACACTGCTCCCACACACCAGGGAGTCCATGTGACAGAACTGGCCTAGGCCATTAGCTAAATGCTACGAGGCTCAAAATCCATAAGGTGGCGCTCGGAACAAAAAAATCAATGCAACTGTGGGGATCCCACGAGGGATCAACATAATAGGTTTTAAGAAATAAAGCACGTATATTCATGGAGTCGGTTCACCCTTCAAGTGCACATTAGAATTTTAGTCTGTGGCTATGGGCGGTCACAACAGGGCCCAGATCAAGATAGCAGCAGGAGATAATTGTATAATGTTCTGTGACCACACAAAGGCCCTGAAAACCCTCAGCACAGGTCCCAGTGCCTATCTAGTCTTGCTCCAAGCAAGTTCCCTGGCACCCATTGGTTGCTAGAGAGGCACTAGATGTTCTGTGGAGCTCCCAGCCTCAGAATAGCATCTTCCAACAAATAGCAGATGGTTAAAAACGAACACACAGCCCAGTGTTTATGTGCGTGCACTTTGAAGTCAGCCAGAACTGGACTCAAATCCTGAGTAATCACAAAATGTAGCTGGTGATAATCATCATTACGTCCTCTTCTGCACTGCTGTGAGGATTAAATACCACACCACATTAGAAAGTGCTTACAGTCATGTCTGGCTTGAAACGTGTCTTCAAGGAACATTACCTATGATTACTATTGTTCTTTCTTCCAAGCTACAGACCCTGGGTCGGGATTTCTCCACTTTCTCTTTTCTCCCTCCTCCAACACAATATACAGCATCCGCCCAAGGACACAGCTGATTTTCCCAGGAGGATATTTCATGGTGCTAACGAAGTGGTGATAAATTACAGACGTGAACTGCAGAGAGGTGTGGCATGTGTTGAAAGCATCAGTAATACAAAATCAAGCCATTTGCCATCTTAGTTTGAGGGCCTTCTTTTTGGCACACCAGGATTACCGTGGTTGGTCTCTGGTTGAAACTGTATCACCTGCATCAGAGTAATGGAAAATAATTGCTAAAAATGCAGTTGTCTGGACCAAACCTGTATGTATGTATGACAAGCTTGCTAGGGACTTTTCACGGGTCCTAAAGTTTGAGAGCCGCTGAGTACTCACCAGAGAGCTAGCCTTCGCTTTTTAGTTTGTTAAGCATCGCTTAATCACATACTCTACAAGACACAGAAATACGAGAGAGGAGGAAGGAGAGGAGGAGAGAGAAAAGGAGAGAGAAGAGGGAGGAAAGGAGAGAGAGAGAGAGAGAGAGAGAGAGAGAGAGAGAGAGAGAGAGAGAGAGAGAGAGAGAGAGAACTCAGCTCCTGTTTCCAAGATTGGCTGCAGACCTGGCTTTTTTCTCACTTTCGGCCGGGGTGGAAGCTAATCTCTGCAGCCTGTGCTTTGCCTGCTGCCAGAACCCCAACCTCTGAGCCTCGGAGCAGAAAACCCCAAATCCACCCAACTCCATTTCCATGTGTCCAAAACGCACTACCTGGTTTTGCCTTCAGATGTCACTGCCACACTGGGGTTTACTGAAGTGCTCAACTCAACAGTCCCCCGCCCCCATCCTCACAATCACCACCACCACCACAACCCTTTTTTTTCCCCTAGTCCTTAATGGGTGTTCCTGCTTTAAGGCTAGCATTTCACTTCCTCTTTAAGGATGCTTTATTTTAAAAGATAAAATAAAATCCACTCCCCAACAGCCCTGGGGAAATTCCCTTGTCTTTGAATGAGAATTAAAAAAAAAAAAAAAAAAAAAAAAAACCTCAAAATTGCACTTCATAGTTTTTTTTAAAAAATAATTGAAAAGTTTCAGTCCCTTTAAGGGAAAAGTCATCCTCTCTTCATTAAATCCACTGTCAGAGAAAACAGATTTTTACTAATTATAAAGTCACACAAGTAATATTATTTCAAATTAACAAATAGTAAATAACTTCTTCAGCAATTGGATTATCTCCTGTCTCTTCTACACTTGTCATTGCTTTAACATGTAACAATTTCACATATTTCAAAGCAGAAGTATTGTTGGGGGTCTTCATTGTGAATGTGTGCTCACATTTAATTTGAAATACAGCTTCTAAGTGCTTGCTCTCTTTGTTGGGGCAATGACTGAGAGGAAACCTGTGTTTCCCCTTTGACAGAGTGTCCAAGTACACATCCTCCATGAGTCCTGCGGAGGTGGACAAGGCAGTGGAGATGGCCCTGCAGGCATGGAGTAACGCCATCCCTCTGAACTTTGTCAGAACACACTCGGGAGAGGCGGATATTATGATATCTTTCGAAACTGGAGGTACTGTGACCTTTCTTGGGTCCATCTCTAATGCCAACGAGAACTGTTTCAATGCTGTTCGAAGCAGGGTGTTCACCACTGCGAAATGCCAAGCAGAATTCTCCTGTCTCCACCTCTCCTCGACCCATAGGAGGACTGGATGACAGATGCTCACTTCTGTGCTATTGTGGGGGGGGGGGGGGATTCATGTGGGCGCTGGGCTCCAAACTCTAGTTCTCATGCTTTCATAAGTGCTTTTACCCACTGAACCACCTGACCAGTCTCGTAGCAATGACCTCACCTGGCCACGGAGTAGAATCAAACCAGTTCTTACTTTCTTATCACCATTAATGGATTAGACTCATGGCCACCAGCTTTCAGTGTCTTTCTGCCCCATGAAGGGACCCATGGTGTCTGCTTTAGCTCTGCTAACGACTTGGAGAACACCTGGCCTCATCCCTTCCCGTAATTATGATCATTAGCTCCTTCCATATTAGCCCCAAACTGCTCAAGTCCCCACTGAAAGAACAAAATCCCCCAGGGACCCTGACACAGCTTTGACCCCAAGCAGTGGTTAGGAAGGTCTCCATTTTTCCACTTCTGCATTCTCTGCTCCTTATTTTTCAATGCGTAGTTATTCCTTGGCATGTTAACCTACTATAAAATGAATATTGAAAAGTACCTGTGTCAGCACTACTCAAAGTGTCTATTCTCAGTATCTATTAAAATTGCTGGACTTAATCTCATTGGCATTTCCTGTTGTTCAGATCATGGGGACTCCTATCCATTTGATGGGCCTCGGGGGACTCTAGCCCATGCATTTGCACCTGGAGAAGGCCTGGGAGGAGATACACATTTCGACAATGCTGAGAAGTGGACTATGGGAACGAATGGTATATATGCACAATTCACCATAACCTGGAAAATATTGTACCTTCTTCTGGGCCTCCATCATGAAACCTTGAGGTTCAACGTCCCAAGCCACCCTTTAACTAGGGAGGCTGGCTAGGAAAAACAAGTAAGCCAAAAATCCAAAAGGGAACACCCTAGGGGCAAAGATCCCAACATGATTCTGTGGACTTGTCTGATCTCTGTTTCTTACCATGTGATCTAGAGAACCAGTCCCCTACCCAACATATGGCTCTCTTCTTCAGTGTACTAGGAAATGCACTCCATGTAGAAGTGACCCAGGGGACTGAGTCACTTCTCTCCTGATAAGTGTGACGGGATGGGTATAAAAGTCCCAGGATGTACAGTTCCTCTGGAACTCTTGAGCATAAAGCATGTGGATAAAAGGGAGTAGACTGTAATAGCAGAAAACTATTCAAGTCTTCAGGGCCAAATCTATGCATCACTGCAAATTCCCTCTATCAGGTATCCCCAACAATGAGACAGTGTCCTCTTCCTCTACCCCCAACAAGGGTTGAAGAACTAGACCAAAGCCATGTGCTAGAATAGTCTTCCAACCTTGGGATGACCCAGTTATGAAAAGTAGATGAGTTAACTATGACTTGGGCATTAATTCGACTGTGAAGACAAGATAAGGAAAGCAAAAACCCATGTTGATGCTGCCTTTCTTTCTTACATTCTTTAGGCTTCAATTTATTTACCGTCGCTGCTCATGAATTTGGCCATGCCCTGGGCCTGGCCCATTCCACAGACCCATCAGCTCTGATGTACCCAACTTATAAGTACCAGCATCCCTTTGGATTTCGCCTCCCCAAGGATGATGTGAAAGGGATCCAGGCATTGTATGGTATGAGCTCTATGCTTCTTTGACCTTAGCCCTGAGAATTCCATCTCCAGGTTAGACAAAGCACATTCTGCCAGGAGTCACCTGCTCAGGAAGAGATCAGACTAGAAACCACAGCCTCAGCAAAAGAACTTAGCTACCAGATATGAGCATCGCTTTCTTTTCTAACAGGTACAATTCAATTTTACATCCTTCTTCAAGAGCATTCTGGTGCTGAAGAGACATAGTCAACTTTCTAGTGCAAGTCAACACAGAGGTGTTGGAAGGGAATGGTTCTATTTTTCTATTTTATAGTTCCTAGATAGAGTCTTTTTTTTTTTTTTTTTTGGTTTTTTGAGGTAGGGTCTCGCTCTAGCCCAGGTTGACCTGGAATTCACTCTGTAGTCTCAGGGTGGCCTCGAACTCACGGTGATCCTCCTACCTCTGCCTCCCAAGTGCTGGGATTAAAGGCGTGCGCCACCACGCCCTGCGAGAGTCTTACCCATTTATGGAAAAGTGTGACCTTACCTCCTTACAAATAACAATGATGATCGTAATAACTGCACTACTTGGGCATATAGACCATCTGCAGTTCAAGACACATACTCACACTTGTTTGTCATCCCTTGCCACCCTCATGACAAGGATGTAAAGTGTTTTCTCATTGGATCACTGAGAATGCTGAAGGTCGAATTATCTCATATGAATATTCTTTCAAAAGAAGAGAACTGGAGGCATGGCTCAGTGGGTAAAGCACTTGCTGCCCACACATGGGAACCTGAGTTTGAACCCTCAACACCCATGTAAAATGCCAGGCATGGGGGCACACACCTGTAATCCCAGTGTTCAGGAGGTAGAGACAGAGGATTCCCATATTACCATTCCCATTTTAGACATGTGGAAGTCAAGGCTTTAGAAAGTTCTATTATTTGCTTCATATCACACATCTCAGCAACTAGGAATGTCTGGATTGAAACCCAGTTCTTCCTGCCATTGCCAGCCATTTCTTTATGACATCGCCATCCCCAGAGTGAAAGTGTGCGGGCTCCTGTGGTCTCCAGAGCAGAGACTTATAAGCTCTAGCTTCCTGTTGTCATTGTGATGCTTTGAATCCTAGGACCTCGGAAAGCATTCCCAGGAAAACCCACTATGCCCCATTTGCCCCCTCACAAGCCATCTATTCCTGACCTCTGTGACTCCAGCTCATCCTTTGATGCGGTGACAATGTTGGGAAAGGAGCTTTTATTCTTCAAGGACAGGTAAGCCCAGGAGTGCCACCTACCCTGGTCAGGCCTCCACTCACCTCAAGACCAGCATCACCCTCAGGTCCTTAGTGCTGCCGTGTCTGAAGATGGTGCAGAAATGCCCTGAGTGGCAGGAGGGTGGTAAGGGAGGGTGGCATTTTTGGGAGTTACAGAGCTGCCAAAATGACTGTTGGTGGAGCCATTGCTGGGGCCTCTGTGCCTTGCAAAGCGCTTTTCCTGCAGCTGCAGTGTTCCTCCTAACCACTATCACTGTGGATGAGAATCCCCATGTGCCAATGATGAAAACAGCTCAAAGACAGCAAGTCAGTTCCCAAGGTAGCAGTTAAGTTTGGAGAGAGGACAACAGCCCAGGTTTATCTGACATCTGCTTTATTTATTGTTATGGTAAATGAGGGTCAGCTGACAGATGAGCAGATAGGAAGATGGATGAATGGATGGAAGGATGGATGGATGGGTGAGTGGATAGATGGATGGGTGAATGGGTGGGTGGGTGGATGGATGGATGGAAGGATGGATGGGTGGATGGGTGGGTGGATGGATGGATGGGTGATGTTTATTTAGGAACAAACATCTTTAAATTATTATAAGAATCTTTTTGTTCATTCAGAAAAGAAAGGGTGTAGGGTGTGGTGGCACACATCTTTAATCCCAGCACTCAGGAAGCAAAGGTAGGAAGCTCACTATGAGTTTGAGATCAGCCTGAGAGTACAGAGTGAGTTCTAGGTCAGCCTGGACTAGAGTGAGACCCTACTAGAAGAACAGAGAGAGGGGGGAGGGAGAGAGAGAGAAAGGAAAGAGGGAAGGAGGGAGGAAGGAAGAAAGAAAAGATAGAGTAGGCACAGTAGCATGTATCTGCAATTACAGTACTTGGGAGGCTGAGGCAGGATGATTGAAGACAGCCTGGGCTACACAGTGGAGAGAGAGACATAGAGAGGGAACTTCATAGCATTTCTGTTATAAGGGTACTAAGTTTCATTACGAGTGCCTCACCATCATGAATC
>PVHP010016609.1:0-35724 GCA_004024765.1 Zapus hudsonius
CAATAAATGCTGGTGAGATGGGGGAAAGAGGAGATCTTCCACATTGTTGATGGAAATATAAACTGGTGCAACTATATGGAAATCAGTGTGGAGGTTCCACAGATAGCTAAAAATAGTTGATATATGATCCAGCTATAACACTCCATGGCATATACGCTAAGGATTTCAATCATTACTATAAAGCTACTTGCCCATTCATGTTTATTGCTACTCCATTCACAGTAGCTAGAAAATGGAACTACCCTCATTGTCTTTCAACCAATGAATTAATAATAAAGCTGTGGTATATTTCCATAATCACGTTTTGTTCTGTTGGAATGATAAATGAAATTATGAAATAATTTCAATTAGATCTCTTTTTCTCTTTTTAATTAAACAATAAAATATAGGCAGTTCTGATCATCCTCATTCCTTCATAGGGATGTGGAAACACCTATGTTATAAAAATATAGGTCAGTCTAGGGATGACAGTGGGGTATTAAAGTGTCCTACTATGATGGTATTTTCATACTTCCAAAACTTCTACTCCACAAAAGTAGAGAACCTGGAAGAAATGGATGAATTTCTGAACAACTACCAACTACCAAAGCTTAGCCAAGAGCATATGAAGTCTCCAAATAAACATATCACATCACCAGAAATTAGAAATGTAATCAATAAGCTCCCCAAAAGGAAAAGCCCAGAACCAGATGTTTCTCAGCCAAATTCTACCAACCCTTCATCAAAGAACTGAAACCACTATTTATGAAACTTGTTAGGAGCATAGAAAATGAGGGAAGACTTCCAAACTCCTTCTGTGAAGCTAGCATTGCCCTAATTCCCAAACTAGGCAAAGATGCAACAAGAAGAGAAAACTACAGACCCATATTCCTAATGAACTTAGTTCCAAAAATCCTGAACAAAGGCCTAGCAAACTGGATACAAAGACACATCACAAATATTATTGACCCTGACCAAGTCAGCTTCATCCAGTAGCCCAGGAAAAGCAACAATCACTTAACCAATGAGACATCATCAGACTCAAAAGCTTCTGTACAGAAAAAAAATACCATTCAGGATGCAGGGATGGTTCAACATATGCAAGTCGATAAATGTAATCAAAGACATTAATTTACCACAAAAAACACATGGTCATCTCAATAGAAGAGACGGGCTTTGACAAAATTCAACACCACTTCAAGGTCAAAACACTAGAAAGAATAGACATAGATGGCCTATACCTCAAAATAATAAAGACAACATACAAAACTCTTAAATCACAAATCATTCTCAATGGGAAATGGCTCAAGGAGTTTCCACTTAAATCAGGAACAAGATAGGGCTGTCCACTCTCACCACTGCTTTTTAAGATAGTGCTTGAAGTTCTAGCCCAAGCAATAATACAGGAGAAGTGCAAAAAATGGATACAAATCAGAAAGGAAAAAAATTAAACTATCCCTTTTTGCAGATGACATGATCATATATATATATATATATATATATATATATATATATATCCCAAAGAATAGTATCAGTGAACTCTTGAAGGTGATTAATGCCTTCAGCAAAGTGGCAGGATACAAAATTAACACACAAAAATCATTAGCCTTTCTATATACAGAAGACAACCATATAGAAAAATACATCAGAGGGCTGGAGAGATTGCTCAGTGGTTAAGGCACTTGCCTCCAGTGCCGAAGGCCCTGGGTTCAATTCCCCAGTGCCCACATATGCCAGACCCATAAGGTGGAGGCCCTGGTGCTCTCTCTCTTGCTCTCTCTCTCTCTCTCTCTCTCTCTCTCTCTCTCTATCTCTATCTCTCTGCTTGAAAATGAATAAATAAAAATATTTTAAAAAAAGAAAAAGACATCAGAGAGACAGTCCAATTTTCTATAGCCTCCCCTCCCCAAATCACATACCTTGGAATATCACTAATCAAGATTATGACTTATATAATGAAAATATTGGAACACTCAAGAAGGAAATAGAGGAGGATGTGATAAGATGGAAAGATATTCCATGCTCATGGATAGGGAGAATTCATATATTAAAAATGGCAATCCTGCCAAAAACAATTACAGATTCAATGTCATGCCAATAAATATCCCAACCTCTTTACTCACAGACATAGAAACGATATCTCAAAATTTATTTGGAAGGGCAAAAGACCTTGGATTGCTAACACTCTTCTAAGTAAAATAAAAAAAAAACATACTCAGGAGGTATCATCATGCCTGAGTTTAAAACATACTACAAAGCCATAGTAACTAAAACAGCTTGGTACTGGCATAAATACAGACAGACAGACCAGTGTAATAGAATTGAAAACCCTCCTCTTAATGCAAGTAACTTTAGTTACTTGATCTTTGACAAGGTTGCCACCAATGTACACTGAGCTAAAGATAGTATCTTCAATAAATGGTGTTGGACAAGTGGGATAAACACACGTAAAAAAATGAAAATAGACCCACACATTTCACCTTTCACAAAAATTAAGTACAAATGGATCAGGGACCTCAATATAAGACCAGTAACCCTGAGCACCCTGGAAGAAAAAGTAGGGAGAACTCTATAGGAGATAGAAGTAAGGAAAAACTTCCTGAGCAGATCTCCAGTAGCCCAGGAAGTGCAACAATTGCTTAACCAATGGGACCTCATCAGACTCATAAGCTTCTGTACAGACAAATTACCATACTCAGAGCCAATAAACCCCTTTCAAATTGGGAAATGATTTTTGCCTGCTGTAACTCAGAGGGAGGAATAATTTCCAGAACTTACAGAGAACACAAAAAAATTAATAATAAAAACACAAATTGCCCTCTCACAAAACGGGGCACTGATCTCAACAGAGAATTCACAGAGGAGGAAACACAAATGGCCTTTACTAACTTAAGAAAGTTCTCAGCATCCTTAAGCTTCAGGAAAATGCAAATAAAAACTACAATGGGATTCTACCTTACTCCTATCAGAATGGCAATCAAAAAGAAAACCAACAACAATAGTTGCT
This sequence comes from Zapus hudsonius, assembly GCA_004024765.1. Classification (NCBI taxonomy): domain Eukaryota; kingdom Metazoa; phylum Chordata; class Mammalia; order Rodentia; family Dipodidae; genus Zapus; species Zapus hudsonius. The sequence goes on from PVHP010016609.1 coordinate 2,987, forward strand.
GGCGAAGATGCAGGGAAAAAGGAACCCTCATTCACTGCTGATGGGACTGCAAGCTTGTTCAACCACTTTCGAAAGCACTGTGTAGACTCCTATACAAAATGGACAAAAGGCTACCAATGGAGCCAGCTATCCCTCTACTAGGCATCTACCCACATGATGTTTCATGTCAACACGGAGAAATTGGTGCAAATATGTTTATAGCATCTCAATTCATAATAACCAAGAATTGCAGTCAATCCAAATGCCCATCCATGGAGGAACGAATAACAAAACTGCTGTACCTTTAAATGATGGAATTTTACTCAGCTGAAAGGAAAAATTGCCTATTGAAATTTAGAGAAAAATGGTGTGACTTGGAGCAGATCTTACTAAGCGAACTCTCAAAAAAACAGAGTCAAATGCCACATATTCTCCCTCATATGTGGTTCCTAATCAGGTTAACCATAAACTCTATGCAAACCAGTCAATAGAAATGAGAGTTTGTGAAAGAGGTGTGTGTGGGGGGGGTGACTTAAACATGAAGTTAAACCAAAATTGGTTCAAAATCATAAAATCCTCATGAACACACTGTAACCTATTGAGCAAGTAGTGGGCATCATCTGGCATGAGGGGCTGTGAATAGAAGGGGAGAGAGTCTAAGCCTGTGAAAAATTGACTAGTCTGGCATCTCCTGGTCCTCGTCACTGGCTCCTTTCATCACTGAGTTTTTCACCAGAGTGACCCATGAGGCCCCAAAAACAAGGCAGGATTCCGTCAAAGCTCTTGAATACCCACTCCAGGCCTGAGGTAAGATCCCATTGCTGAAGAAACCACAGAAAGCCATCTTTTGGGACCAAGAGACACTGCAAAGTCCATAAAAGTAACCATCTCCCAGATAGTAGTTAGTGCAGAGCTGGAAGGCACTGCATAAGCTGTCAGGGGAAGCTGGTCAACATCAGTTGGAGTAAACAGATACCACTGATGTGAAACAGTCAGCTGCCATTACTAGACTGTACACACTCCCTAATGGGAGAGAACACTGAACCAGGACAGAAATACTTGTGCAATGGAGGTGCCTCAGCCCAGGGAAGGCAATCAACAGCTTTTAATTTGGCCAAGTAATCCACTCAGTGATAGGGAGCCCTTGACTGGAACTTGGGACTCAGGGTGAAATACATTGGGAACCAAAATCTTGGGACCCCAAAAAGAAATTCAATTTACAAGTGATTTATAAAGAGGCTACAAAAAAAAAAGAATCTATCCAATTCAGAAATGTGTACCTCAGTTAACCTATATTGATCTCACTCTTTGATGGAGATTATGTTTGTATTTTTCAGAAGGCAGCAAAGAATGTGTCTCTTCCAAACCTATGAATGAGCCACAGGCCAATAGCTGACATCCTGGCAAGAAACGAGCTGCCCCAGATCTTCCATGAAGGATCCATATGGAACCCCACAGATATGATGGGATAAGCAAGAGACCCACAACCACACCCAATCAGTCAACCCAAGATGAATCAGCAAGACAGAAACCAATGATTTTCAACACAACCTAAGGCAGAAGTACAGAGACCCCTAAGACCTCAACAATAAAGCAGCCTTAATGCTCACCCACCATGACTCAGGGAACTGAGAGGAAGAGTGGGCAATAAGAGCCATGGTGGAGGAGAATATCAAGAGACCCCCCCTCAGTAACAACATACAAAGTGGGTGGAACCGGGTTGACTCCTAGGCTATCCATAACCCCTATGAGGAGGACACCCAGCTGATTGGGTACAGGGAGGAGGAAAATTAGGGAATTGGAAACATCAACACATCATTCATTCAGTGTATCTAATTATGTATAATAAAGTTATTTAAAAACTATTTCAACAGAACAAAAAATAAAAAGAAATGGCCATCTGCAGTGTGAAGCAGGTATGTTGGATTACCTGCATATAGGACACATGGAGCCATGAAGATGAACCTTGGGCTGCAATGGACACCCAGTGAAATGCCAGGTCTATGCATGTCTGCCAAGGAGAGTTGCTGGTACCAGATGAAGTTTTCTGGGACTGTGAGTAGCCAGGCTCTAGGGTGCGAATTGGAACTGAAAGACCAGTCACTGGTTATTATGGGACTTGGAGTTATAGTTTGATGTTTGCTCTGTCTGTTTTAATTTTGTATTAATTCAGTATGTCATTGCAAATAATAATCAATATCAGCTTTTGCAGTATGAATATTCTGTTGTTCTGCATCATTGTTGGTTTGCTTTTTTTGTATTTTGGCTCAGTTAAAGATTATGGGAATGTTTGAATATCATTGGAATGGATAAAACAACTGGGAATTTTTGAAGTTGAGCTGAATACACTGTATTTTACATCATGTATGATTATTGGTTTTTGAGGGCTGGGGGCAGACTGTGCTCTGAATGCTTGATCCCCAGCTGATGGCAATTTAGGTACTGGTACCTTGATGTAGCCATGTAGTTGGAGGTGGGCTTGTCTGGATTATAGCCAGCTTCCCCTGGCCAGTTTTTGGCACATTCTCCTGATGCTATTGTTCACTTGATGTTGGTCAGAGGGTGATGTCCAGCCTCTGCTCATGCCATCGTTTTCCCTGCCGCAATGAAGCTTCCTTTTGAGTCAGTATGCCAAAATAAACCCATTCGTCCACAGGCAAAAATAAATAAAAAAATAAATATAAAAATAAAAATATAGGAGTGGTTCAGCTTGACTTTACAGTGTGCTTTGTATTGTTCACAATTCTAATATTCACTGGGCTGTTCACTTGTCATTGAAGAAACATTAGTATCAGCCTTTGATTGTTCACAAACCATGAAAGCATAGAGCATAATGGTTTAATGGATATACTTTGATCTACAATGTATTCTCTGGAATATCTTGGCTCTGTACTTACAAAGCATAAGAATTCAAGGAGGAACACTGTATTTTAGAATAAGATGGATAAATGTATTAAATATTTTGAATGACAAATGGAATTGAAACTGGTATGCCTAGATTAAATAGTTTCACCTTAAGAGTATAATAAATTTTTAAATAAAGAAGTCTGCAAACATTTCATTCCTGTGATGCCTTTTGGATGATTGCATTATTCAAGGTTCTCTCCATAAAGAGTGGAGTATTCATACATATTATAACAGGGATTTTTTAAACTGTCTTATAACCATAGGGAGTCTGTATCCAACAATGATGCTCCATGCTCGAGAGGCAGAGAAACCAAGAGCTCCTCATTCCACGAAGTTGGATGCCGTGACAGTCCACTGTGGTAAAAAAATCCTTGAAGATTCTTGAAGGGTCACTGATCTTCAGCCTATATTGAAACTGGAACAAGCCAGATTCTGATGAGAGCTGAGAATAACAATAGCGACAGACTCAGACTCCTCAGCAGCAGGAGGCAAAGACAGGCAAGGGATGAGAGCTGCTCAATCCTCTGGCCTCTTTCTGTCTGGGCCGCTTCTGAAAACATGAGCTAGAGTGTTGATTCATAAAACTGATAAGGCCTATCCTCAGAATAAAGGAGAAGAAAAAGGCAGAACTGAAGCATCATGAGACAGACTTACCCCAGATTTGACCAAGAAAAGGAAAGACTTACCAGAGCCGAAATCAATGGATTTCACTGAGACACTAAGCCCTGCTTACTACCTTGTAGCTTCAAATATTTTATTTAATGATTGTTTGAGGCTGTTGCACACTGTAAAAAATTAGCTGGGAAGATAGAATAATGATATAAATACAATAATTGATTCTGCAGAAAAGTAAAAAACTTAGCACCACAGATAAAGGCAAATAAAATGAGTTACTTACTTCAAAAACATTCTAATTATATGATGAACATATTGTAAATATTCAAATAGATTTCACCAAATGGTGTGATAAATTTTCTTGAGCAGAAATATTAAGAAATAAAGAGGATGTAGTGGTGTATCTGAGGTAATTACAGTAGGTCAAGAAAAAGTGTTTAGCTATTTTTAATAAAAGAGCAAGATAAGTGTTGTAATTAAGACATGCTAGGGCTGGAGAGTTGATTCAGTGGTTTAAAACACCTGCTTTCAAAGCAGATGCACTTTCTTAATTCTCCTGTACCCACATAAAGCCAGATGCACAGAGGTGCATGTATCTGAAGTTCCTTTGCCCTGGCAGGAGGACCTGGTGTAGCCATAGTTTCTATTCTCTCTCTTTCTCTCTCCCTCTCTCTCTCTCTCTCTCTCTCTCTCTCTCTCTCTCTCTTTCTTTCTTTCTCTTTCTCTCTCTTTCTCTTTCTCTCTCTCTTCCTTTCTTCCCTCACTTTCCCTCTTTCTCTGCCTCTCAAAAGCAAAACAAATTTTAAAAAAGTATTAAAATTAAAAAATGTAACTATAACTTCATAAAAGTTATACTACAAGTACAAAACTTTAATCAGGGCTTAAACATAAGAAAGCATTTTATTAATATCCTCTCAGTAGGGTGTTTTTTAACTGTTAGAACACGATCATGGCTTAGTTTTAAAGGACTCCAAATATTGTACTTTCCTCTTCACAAATGGCTTAAAGAAGTGTTTATTCCCATTACTCAATGACTCCAAGGAGGGCAGTGTCAAACTTGCTTTCTATTTTGGTTCTTAGTTAATTATCCTTCAATGGTACATGGAATAAGAAAACATTGTCTCCAATTGTGGCTAAGACACCCTGTAGAGAGTCATTTCTTTGACAGGAAGAATAAAGAATGAAGGCAAATCACTTCCAAATTGCCAAGGACCAGAAATAGAATGAGAAAAGATTTTCTTCCCCCAGAAGTTTTGCTCATGATCAGAGGAATTCTTTAACATTTTATCATATATGCAGTGGTTTGCCTGTAAACTTCTGCCCTTCCATAGGTTCTCATGATTAAATACTGGATCTTCTGCTGGTGGCACTCTTTGGGAACCTTGAGGAAGGGGAGCTTTGATGGAGGAGGTGTGTCATTCCAGGTGAGACCTGAGGTGTTTTAGCCCAGCTCCATAGCTTGACTACCTTCTTCTTCCTCCCCACTGATGTGAACAATGGGATGAACTGGTACCTGCTCCTGCCAGGTCTTCCATACCATGATAGACTTTGCTCACTGGAAGTGTAAACCTGAACAAACCTTTTCCCTCCATAAGTTTCTCTGATTGTGCATTTTTTTCACAGCAAGGAGAAAGTAACTGATACACTATTGGTAAATGGGTGGATTTCATCTTACAGTATCTCATGGATATTTACTGATGACAGGGAAAGCATGGCTGGAGCGGGAGGACTGTGTCACCTCATAGTCATATCAGGGAGGAAATAGGGAGCACTGAATGTCAGATGGGGCTGGGCTGTAATCCCTCAAGGCCTGTAACTATTGGTACAATTCCTTTAATAAGGATTCCCATCTTAAAGTTTCTACAGCCTTCCAAAATAGTACCACCAACTATGGATTAAATATTCAGACACATAAATCCACAGGGAACATTTCCTTCAAATCACTATAGGTATAGAGCATATTTTGAAATGTACAGTGAAATCATTGCTAGAGTTGACAAAAGTAATATAATCATCTTCCTAAATTACCTTTATTTGTGAAAATTAATAATAGTGTAATAGACAATCACCAAACTACAGTTTCATGATATTGGGCCCACTGTGATTTTTGTCTATGTCTATTATTATTTTCAACAGTTTCAAAAAGGATTCATAATATTTTATAACACCAAAACATCAATGATATTAAAACTTCAGCATCAGATAAATTTTATGGGAATTCAGCAATATCCAGCAGCTTGCTAATTGTCTCTGGCTGCTTCAATGCTTTCATAGCCCACTGAGGCAGTTTTCAAATAGCTGGCAAAGCCCAGCGTCTAACTTTATTTATCTGGTACCTACAAAAAACGTATTTCTAACACTTGTATTAGAAGAAAATATATGCCAATGACACATTTATCCTTTTGATTGTCTGTTTATTTTTGACCTTTTCCATCCATCTGCTAAGAAAGGAATCCAGACTCTGTGATGATCACTAAAGGTAGAGAACTAATTCTAGAGGTTAGTTGAAAGAATCATTGTCTTACTTTAAACAAAACTTGGAATATAAGACCTTTAACTGATATCTAAAGACAAAGCTCATCTCCAAACAGACATATATTTTTGGAGACAATTAAAGCTTTACTCATTTGGAAAAACTCAACTGCTCTGAAACTGGAGTCAATTATGAAATGGCAGGAGACCTTGTACCTTAGATCTACAGAAAATTCTCTATCAGGGCCGCCTGAGAAGCACTGCTCCCAACACCATGCTATGGGGGTGTGGGGGACAGTGTGATTGGACAGGTGGAGTGGAGGACAGTGTGACTGGACAGGTGGAGTGGTCGCTCCTGTAAGTGGGCAGGTGGTGCAGAGGCTTGTGTGACTGGACTTTGTGAAACTATTTATAGCAGTTTCTTCCAACTAAAGAAATTGATTGTTTAGTCCAGGAGTCAAAATAAGAAAGTTGGTAACTTATTGTGGAATAATCTTATGACATACCAATAAATACTGATAGAACACATGTATGAATTTTAGAGATTTGATAATAAAAATACAATTACTTTGCTCCAAGTGGCCACCGATGAGGCAATCATTTTCAATGAACCAGACTTGCCAGGATGGTTCCTCCTGAGCAAAAAGGCTAAGGATGGAAGCAGAGACTCCGCACCCTGGTGTTCAATATTCATTAATTTTTAAAGGGCTGATAATAATCCTTCCGGATTATCATAACCTTTCTTATTTTATATATCGAAATATTTGTTTTCCCTAACTGCAGTCATCTTCCCTATATTCCTTTGTAAAAGGAAAAGGACATTCAACCCCTCAGGAAATATCAGTCCAGAGGAAATCATGTGTAGATCAAATTCAAGTGGACATTATAGAATATGGCTGATTATAAATTGTTGCCAGCCTCTCCTGAGTTTTCACATGCAAACTGGTGCACTCAAGCTCGCCTTTGTTCTGTGTCCATCTCTCTTTGTGTCTCTATCAAATAAACAAACAAATAAAATAAATATTTAAAAAGAGAATAAATTTTAAAGGACACATTTTTCCGGAAATATTACACAAACTTGTACATTGACTTAGCTGTACAAAAATAAATAATAGACATAAATAACTAACACAGTTATTTGGTGCCAGTCATGATTTCCTGAATTGTCCCAGGCTACCAACATGTCTTGTAGGAAAGGCCCAAACTCCCAACCAGTAAGTTGAAATCTGAAAACAATGCAAATAAATGCTACATGTCTTTTTCTGATTTATTTATGATTGTACAAAATGTGGATATCGCTTAAATGCACATTTAATCACATAATAATTAAACTAGTTTTTTTTCCTGGCTTCCCATTCCTTTATTTGAGCATATTCATATGACAGAGATCAGCAAGTCAAGAAGTGATCATCTGTGCAATAGTGAAGCCAAAACCTAGGTGGGTAATCAGTTGCTTTCAAATCGGCTCAGAGATACACTCAGTGAAAAAGAACTCTTTCCTTGAATTGGGATCCATGGGAAAATCTTAAGGAGACCAAGAAACCAGGCTACGAGGAAATTCCCACTACCAGAGAGCTACAGAGAGGCTGTACACAAAAGAATCTCACCAAATTACCAATGTCTGTTTCAGTTAACCTATACTGATCTTACTCTGTGATGGAGATTCTGCTTGTATTTTTCAGAAGGCAGTGAGAAAGCCATGGTCAACCCAATTCCACCAACAAGCCATGGGATGATAGCTGACATACTGACAAGAAATGAACCTCCCCTTGCCTATCATGTAGGCCCCAAATGAAGCCTATGAGAAAGTGGAATGATAAAAAAGAGACCTATCACCACAGCAAGTAGATAACCCAGGATAAGTCAGCAAGGCAGACACCAACAATATGCAACAATGCAGAAATTCATACACACTTAAGATATCAACAATAAAGCAGACTTAAAACTCACCCACCATGACTCAGGGAACTGAGCGGAAGAGGGGGCGGAAAGAATGCATGAGCCACGGTGGAGGAGAATATCCAATGATATTGCCTCCCTCAGCAATAACATACAAAGAGGGAATGGGGGACTGGCTATCTCTCATACAATTCAACACCCCCTCTCAATGGACTGATCCAGTATGCCCAAGGAGGAGGATAAACAGTGGATCGGGGACAATGAGTAGGAAAATGAGGGTACCATCATAAGATTTGCTCATAAAATTAGTCTAATTATGGATAATAAAGATATCAATAAAAAGTTGCCAGAGGTTTGACAAAAATACTTCCTAATCTGCTTCCTTTTATGCATGCTGGTTTGATGTTCTGAAATGCATGTGTCTCAGTAAATCCCAGATAGTGCCTCATAGAGGAGATCTCATTAGTAACAGGATGATGAGAATTACTTCAGGCCACGAGCCACAGTTCTCAGCCCTTCTCCAAGCACGTTCTATGGTCCCAACTCTGGAGACCACAGCACTCAGACACAAAGCTTCGTCATGAGACTCTGAAGACAGACACACATACCCGCCTACACACTGGCTTTCCAATTCCTCCAATGTCTTGAGCATGTACTATATAAAAAGTGGCATCTTCATTTTCAAAAAAAAAAAAAAAATCCTAGGGCTTCTTAGTGAGTAGTCTTGGGGATAATTTAATTTACAATTTCTATTCAATAGTCATACTTTGATTAGCTTGAATTTATTGGAGGAAATAAAAACAAAGTGAATAGATAAGTAATACACTGGGAAATGATATTCTGTAATAATTATCTCTGATTCTATCTAAACTTCATGGAGACACTCACTTTATTTTCAGCATTTCCAGTCCCATTTTACCCACATGTGAGTACCCTCTTACAGTATCTTCACTATCTTGAGCACTAGTTCATGTATTTATTTTTTTCACAAAACCTATGGCCTTGCTGAGAAGGTCTTTTTCCTTGATGGCCTTACATAGGTAGCATTTCACCAATGAGCATCAAAGGAATCTTAGGCCATTATGCTTCCTTCGAAGCAAAGGAAAGCTAGTTAGCACATCCATCTACTTAAATACCCATCTTTAAAGATTTATCATCTGCACCTATTGAGTAACTGTAACCTGGCCCTGTTTGAACCTCTCCTTGTTCCTCTTTTTCCCAACTACTTGATTTAATACTCCACATTCATGTGCCATAGGATCACTTTGTACTATAGAAGCAAATACAATCATATTTTGTTAAAATTTTATAAAATAAAATGTATAATGAAAAGACAGCAAAAAACAAAAATAATAATCTTAATAAAAGAAAACAAATGTAGACTACATTTTGTGGCAATACAGCCAATAAAAAGCCAGTATTGACTTATTGATTTACCTGAAAATTTTATTTTTATATAAAATTAAAGTGTTTTGGATTACATCAAAGTTGTGTCCATCCATCTATTTCAGTGATATTTCTATTGCATATATACATCATAAAGTCAACAATGTTGAATGAAGACAGAATTTAAAGCTATTTTTCCTTACAAGACATATGCTTCAAATGAGAAGAAATGTCCTTGCCCTTTAATAATGGAGATCAAATCATATAAGGATCTCTTATATTATCTGAAGCACTTTCAGCTTTCCTTCACCTCTTTGTACATAGTAATATATAGAACAAATTCAAACATTATTTTAAAAGAGTTCTTAAAATTATGGCAAAGCATATAACCATGTTATACTTTTACAATAAAATGGGATTTATCTTTCTTTAAAAGTCACATTATTTTTATTTACATCTTTCTAGAAAATAAAAACGAATGCATTATACATATTAACTATAAAAATTTTTTTTTGATTTTTTTTGTATAAGGCTGAATATATTTTAGACCAGGTATTGAGTGGGTGTTTGAAGATCAAATAAGCCAACTATCATTTTTTTATAGCCAATATCCTTTGATGAGTAATGAAATAAGGCCTGAGAGTCTGGTAGTTTGGAAAGAAAACCTCTGCAGAGGTCATATTGTATCTAAGTTTGTGTTCACAAATCTTTGGGTTTGCATCTCTGGAATAAGTGCCTCTATGCAGTGGGTCTTTAAAATTCGAAATGCAGATCACTGAATTATCACAGTTGAGAGAATTAAAAATGTGCACATCAAATGTAATTGTCTAAAGTCTCATAGCTATTTGCATTATCTCTTACAAAGAAAAATGAAAATTGAGTGTTAAACTGAACTGTAAAAGGATTTATTTAAAATCAACCAATCACAGCTTCATTGTTTATTTTTGCTAATGACCATTATAAGCAAACCAGAAAACCTACAGATACTGAAGTAAAATAGAACAAAATCTCTTTGGGGACAAGAGTACATTTGGCAGAAGGACATGGTGGTAGTTTCAGTTACTCTCTGGTTGCTACGACCAAGTACCCGGCCAGAAGCAACTTCCAGAAGCAAAGGCTTCACTGTGCCTTACAGTTCCAGAGGGCAGAGTTGATTATAGTCTGAAAAGCCTGGCAGGATCTACAAGGCTGTGGGCAGACAGAACAGAGTCCAGAACAGCAAGTGGAACCAGGCCTTAACACCTCAAGGTTGATAACACCATTGAAATACTTCCTCCTGAAAGACTCTGCCTCCTAAAGTGTCTCTAGCTTTTCGTGAACACCATTGGGTTCAAGTATTTTTTTTTTCTCTTTTATTGTCCATAATGAGTTACATTATTTAGTTGGCAAACAATGAGTTGTTTTACCCAGTTCTTATCCCCAATCCCCCCCCCCATCCCGAATCAAGTGGATATCCTCCTCCATGGTCATCTGGATGAGTCCTTGTGGCAGGGGACCATGGAGAGCCTAGTTTTCAGCTTAGTTCTCCTGGCCCAAGTGTGCTGTTACTAAGGGGTGCCATGCCACTATATAGTCTCCCCCACCACAGCTCTCACAATCTTTCTGCCTCCCTCTTCCGCTCAGTTCCCTGAGTCATGGTGGGTTTTAAGGCTGCTTTAATGTTGTGACCTTAGGGGTGTCTTTGTGTCGAAAATCATTGGTTTCTGTCACTCTGGTTTATCCTGTGTTGATTGAATGGCTGTGGCTGTGGGTCCCTGGTTCATCCTGTCATTCTCTGTGGGGGTTCCATATGGATCCTCCATGATATGACTATGGTGGCTCATCTCTTGGGAGAATCTCAGCTATCAGCCTACAGTCGGTAGGGTTAGATGGGTCACAGCTCTCTCGCTGCATCCTGAAAAATACAAACACATTCTCCAACTGAGAGTGAGATCAGCCTAGGTTAACAAATATACACAATTCTGGATTACCAAGATTCTATTTTTAGTAGCCTCCCCGTCAATCGCTCCCTAGTGCATCTTTTCTTGTGAGCCCAAGAGTACAGGATCCAGTGCCTATCACCCTGAATCCCCAGTCAAAACCCTGTTGCTGAAGAAACCACAGAATGCCATAGATCATCATCGAGAGAAGCTTTGAGGTCCGGAATGGTATCCAGCCCCCAGAAGGCAGTTAGTGCAGTGCTGGAAGGCACTGCACAGCTGCCAGGGGAAGCTGATCAACGACATTGGATTAAACAGAGACCATTGACATGAAACACAGTCTTTGGCCATGAGTAGGCTGCCCACACCTATACTGGGAGTTAACAGCGAACCAAGAAAGGAGCACTGGTGTAATGGAGAAGCCTGGGCCTGGGGGAGACAATCAACAGCTTTTAAATTCAGCCAAATTTTCCACTTCGTGAGGGGGATCAAGTATTTAACCACATGAGTGTATAGTGTGAGTTAGGGTATAAATTATATCCAAACCACCACAGTGATCAAGATAATCATCTCCTAAAGACATTCAAGCTTTTATCTCCAGAACCAGTGCATAGCTTTTCCTACATTATGAAAGAAAGAAACTACAGATTTAACTGATTTAAGAATTTTCACATGAAAGGAAAAAAAAGTCACCTTGGATAATACACATGAGGCAAATGTAAGTACTTGAATCCAGGAAATCAAGGGAATATTTTTCTTTGTTGTGAGGTGTTGGAAGGAAAGAAAACTGGTCTGAGATGCAAGAAGGCTTGTTTGGGAGGTGGAGGAAGAAGGAAAAAAATAGCTAGGTTCCAGGAACTAAGAAGGCCTCTAAAGATGGGAAAAGCAAGAAAATTGATTCCATTCTGAAGCTTCCTGAAGGAAACACAGGTAACCTTGACTGCACCCAAGGTGAGCCTCCTTGCAAAATTAGGACCTAAAGAACTATAAAAATATTTATGCTATCATAAGCCAATAAATGTGTGGAGTTTTTTTTTAACAGTACTCTAGAAAACAAAGGCATATGGTAGTTTCTAAATGAAGAAGTCCATGCTGCACTTCCTTTGCAGGAACAGAAGCAGGGCTATCCTACCTTCATGAATTCCAGAACCTGTGCCTTCCTAGCTCCTACCTTGTCCTCAGTTGCTTCCTCTAGGCTTTGGTCTAAGGGTTGATATCCTCACTAAGTGAGAAGAGGGAAGGGTAGGCTAGCACTCTGGTCATGTGACTTCAGAAAGAAGGAGCTTCTAGCAAACCAGGGCGAGAACAGTAACGGGGCTATTCCTGAGCTCCCCACTCCAATGGCTTCTTCTAAAACAAACACACCTACATGCTTTGAGGTTGTGAATATCTGGAGATGAGCACTAGATCCTTCCCTTTCACAGGCAAATATGGTCGTCTATAATCCACATTTCACCAAAGCAGTAAGCTAGATAGGAAAAGTAGGATTTTATTATGTTTTAGTAAGGTGGTGTTTTTCAGTATTTTATTTTGTTTTCTGACTTTAATTAAGATAGGAGTTGAATAATATTTTTCCTCTCAACAGGTAGACTCCTAGTCCTTCCCCTCCAAAGTACAGCATGGGCATTAGTAATGAACTGCCATTTCTGGGCTGTAACCTAAAATGTCTCTTGATTAGCAGAAGGAAAAAAAGACATGTAGATCCGAAGAACCACCTGATTTCAATTTTTGAAATAGTAAAATTCAACTTGTAGTGAAATTTAATGTCTATAATCAAATCTCCTCCTAGATTTTCTTGTATATAGTATTATTTTTGTTCTTTATTTTAATTACTCATGTATTGCTTTTTGAAAGTGAATTTTATGGGCTAGGGATATGGCTTCGTAAAGTGGTGGCCTCAAATTCATGAGGTTGTATGTCAGGATTCTTAGCCACCATGGAAAAGCAATACACAGCCCATATCCACCTCTGACTCCATATAAATGCACCCTCATCACTTACACATACAAAAGTAATAAAAATGAATAATGTGGTGCTGGAGAGATGGCTCAGTGGTTAAAAGTAGTTATTTGCAAAGCCTGTTATACAGGTTTGTTTCCTCAGTACCCAGGTAAGAAAGACACATAACCTGGTGCATGCATCTGGAATTTGTTCATAGGGGCATGCAAACAGGTGCACCCAAGTTCCCCTTTTCTCTGTCAGTTTACCTTTGTGTCTCTATCAAATAAACAAATAAAATATTTTTTAAAAAGAACAAATTTTAAAATAGATATGTTTTCTGGAAATTTAAGCAGACTAGTTCATTGGCTTGCCTGTATAATAAATAAATAAACAAGTAAATATTGAAGTTCCTTGTTGGCAGCAATGATTTCCTGAACTGTCCCAGGTTACAAACATTTCTACTAGAAAAGGCCCAAACTCTGCACCTGCGGATATCCTGAAACCACTGAGCAATACATAAGTGGGTCAACCTGATAAGCTGGGTGTACAGAAGGGTAGGCAGTAGGCTGAAATCAGAAAAATTATGCAAATAAATGTTGCATGTCTTCTTTCTGACTTATTAATGGTTGCACAAAATGCAGGTATCTCTTAAATGTACACTTAATTGCATAATAATTAAATTTTGGTATTTTTTTGGCTTTCTATTCCTTTACTTGAGGATACTTATATATGCTTATATATGCTCAAATGATAATATACCTAAAATAAATAAAATTAATGGTTACAAGACTGTCAAAATGGTATAAAACATTGCTGCTTCTAATAATCAGAGCATATTACAGGTGCTTATAGGTAAAGTATCTTGTGTCCCTGGATTTGTAATGCTTCTGGAAATAATGTATGTTATTATTGGCTCTGACACTATGAATTTAGTAAAAAAGTATTGTAACTTCAAGGGAAATAAATATTGTGGCACAAAACTGTCTAACACAATAGCTGTATTTCTAGAAGCCAGAAAATATATTTTCATGGGATTTTGCTGATGATTAACACTGAACAGTTGTGGGAACACGTAAGAGTCAAATCTCACCCTGGTACACAGAAGTTAACACCAGATGGTTTCATACTGACAAGGAATTCACAATTTGTGGGTTGTTAATTGTTCCATTAGAAAGAGTACTGTTGTTAAGTAAATAAGGAAAACATTTCCATAACCTACAGTGTAGATACAATTGTAAAATAAAACAAAATGTACATAAAGTATTTAATAATTGTCAAAATGTTAAGGGGAATGGGAAAGTCATTATTTACATTATATTTTTAATCATTCTTTTAATTAATTTATTTGAAATGAAAATTGCCATTATAATTTATATACATAAGAAATATTTATAAATGCAATATAATTTGTAATGATTATTTTGATGTGTCAACATATCCATGTTAGCGTGTATTCAGATAGCTTATAAAACATTTGGTTTATCTTTATCCACGTTCCCAAAAGACTGGATTTGGATTAGTGAATTTAGCAACAAAAAAATCAGAAACCAATTTGTTCGTCAGTGGGTCAGGTATCACCCAGTTTGTTCAGGGGATGTGCAGATATGTTGGCAAGATGCCTTCTTCAGGATCACGCTAAACCTACCACTCTCGAACGATCACAACTATCTACTTCTGTCCTAGCAAACTGAAAGCCCTGCTTTTGGGGTCTTTGAACTGAAATTTAAACATATCACTGCTAATCCTGATCCCCTATAGCCTGTAGAAGATTATAGGAGTTTACATATGTGTGTGCATGTGTGTGTGAATGCACGTGTTTGAAGATGAATCTTCCCTGTGTGTATGAATATGGAGTCATCTGATGCCCTCTTATTTTCTCTTCTGCACAATTTTCTTGAAAGAGATTCTCACATTGAACCTGGAGCTGCCAGGTTCATTCTTGTCATCATATTATTTCTCAGTCAGACTGGCTCGCACAGGAGCCTCAAAGACTCCCTCAGCACTGTATGCTCAGCTCTTTATGTGCATTCTGGAGCTCAAACTCCGGTCCTCTTCTTTACTCAGCAATTGTCCTCAGCTGCTGAGCCATCTCTCCATCCCTGGAATGATATTTTGAACATTCATAATTATGTGATCCCTAAAAAGTTTTCTATATCTCATGTATCTATTGTCTGTTTAACAATTTATCTATCTATGTATCAATATATCTTCCACTATCCAGCTATCATCATTTATCAATTATCTATATTTCCAGGATTATTAACAAAAATGCTCCAGTAGACTACATAGTATTGTGGTGGTTTGAGTGCAAATGTCCCCCACAATCTCTGATATATATTTTAAATATTTCATTTTATTTTATGTATTTGCAAGAAGAGAGAGAGAGGGGGAAATATATATATACATATATATATATATATATATATATATATATATATATATATATATATATATATATATATATATATATATATATATATATATATAGAGAGAGAGAGAGAGAGAGAGAGAGAGAGGAGAGAGAGAGAGAGAGAGAGAGAATTGAGACTGAGCACACCAGCCAGCCTCTAGTGGCTGGAAATGTACTCCAGACCACTTCATGCCTCTGGCTTTACTGGAGACTTGAACCTGGGTCAATAGGCTTCAGAGGCACCTTAACCACTTAACAATCTCTTCAGCCACTCACAGATTAAAGAGGAATATGTTTATTTTATTCTATTTATGAGAGAGAAATAGGCAAACAGAAAGAGAGCACTCTCAGATATTTTTGATTAATGTTAAGCTTCTCTCCAGCAAGCAGAACCCTATTGGTGGAAGTGTGTTACTGGGGGTGGATCTTGATTCCAATCCTATGATCTGTGTTATGAGTCAGCTTGTGCTTACTTGCACTGACAAAACTATGGATATGTGGAAATGAGCATAGCTTCTTCTGCCATGAAGCTTCCCCTGCAATCTCTAAGCCTGAAGAGTTTATTGTTTTTGTTTGTTTGTTTTTTTACAGGACAATTGTTCAACAGTTACATACAGGGATATGGATATTCTATTGGAAGTTACACCACTGAAATGAACCTCTCTTCCTACTAATTGCTAACTGTATGCATGTGCATATATATTGTTGGGGACAAGAGCGGCCTCATTAGCCTTGCTACCCTCATTAGCTCTCCCTCCTCCTTCCACAAAGAATGTTAATGGGTCCAATCTTGTTAGGGTCCTGTGGGAGTCATCACAAATGTTCTGACTCATGATGGCAATGATCAGATCCAGCTCAGAGGAAAAAATACACCACAATGTTATCCTTCACACTCAGAATCAGCCTTGTGGTTTAATATGATGATTTCTACTTCATCCATTTTTCTTCAGGTGATGATATCCTTATTTTGGTGGCTTATTTAGGCATTACTTACTTTTGTCTTTGTGGTCACCTCATACCTGATTAGAGGTGGGGGAGACTATCAGAGACTTGGCACCCCTCAGTAACAACACACTTGGGTCATGAGAACCCCGCTGAAGACTGGGCTATCCATGGTCCCCTACCACAAAGACTGATCCAGATGGTCCACGGAGGAGGATATCCAGCTGACTTGGGATGGGGAAGGCGGGCAATGGGGAATTGGGGATAACAGCTCATTGTTGGCCCACTAAACAATATTACTCATTATGAACAATAAAGAAAAAAAAGAAAAAAAAAACAAAGGTTTATTTTGGCCTATAGTTCATCCTGGTAGGGAAAACAAGAGCAGGAGGCATCTGGACACATTGCATCCACATTCAGGAAGCACAGAGATTACACAGGAAGAGACACTGGGCAATGCAACCGCAACACCCACACCCTGTGACCAACTTCCTACAGTGAGGATCTATCTCCTATAGGTCTGCACACTTCCCAAACTGTGCCACCAGCTAAGGACCAAATATTCAAATAAATAAGCTTTTGATGTATAGTTCACATTAAAAACACAACATTTTACATGAAGAACACTTTATCCATTCATCCATTGATGGATACCTAAACTGAGTCTATAACTTTGTGTCATTGGACATTTCCTGAAGAAACACAGACTTACTATCTAGTAAATGAAGACTAGCTGAGCTTATTGGAATTACTAATAGGAGCACTGATGACTCAGGTGACTGGATAAAGCACCACAAAGTTCCTTAGGTAGATTAGAGGTTATTATGTCACTGAAAAATCCTACCTTCCCACAGCATGGAGAGCTCAAGACATGGGTGACCTTTTTAGAGCCCTACACCTAGACAGCGGATCAACTGGTGTATGATCTTAGTGAGGAAAAGGGAAGCTATCAGAGAGCCTTATGTGAATGTTAACAGGTTCAATTTTATTAAGGTCTTAAAAAAGGAAATGGTCGTATTTAACAACTCCATTATATTTGGAAATTGTAAAAAGCAAAATGACAAATATTACTATGCATACATCTTCATTGTATGTTTGGTTTAATTCTTTTTTTTTTTTTTGAGGAAGTATCTCACTCTAGCCCAGAGTTACCTGGAACTCCTTTTGGAGACCACACTGGTCTCAAACTCATGGTGATCCTTCTACCTCAATCTGCAGATTCTGGGATTAAAGTTATGTACCACCAAACCAGGGTTTTATTCACTTTTAATAAAATAACATATATTGATAGAAAACAGGAGCACATATGGGAATACATTACAAACAATTGTGATCTTAAGATATGTATTCATCAATTAAAAATATCAAGATTAATCCACTACTTTTGCTTCTAAACATATTTGTGAAAATATGTATCAAAAGGAAAGGTAATCAGAAATGAACAGCGTTTTCTATGTTTTTTCAACTCTCTTAAATATGTAGCTTTTTACATATATTTTTTTTTAAATCAAAATACATTTTACAGTATCCCTATGTACTTGTATAGTCTTCATATTTGACTAGTTATAGGTTATTTTGGCTGACATTTGCGAAAAACAGCCTTACACAAAAATTATAGTTTAGAAAACGGAGGAATATTTTAATGATGTCAAATAAAGAACCAAGTTTGAGACTAAATCAGTAAAGTCTATGATGTGAAAAGCTTGCAACAAAATGAATTCACCATTAGCAGTATTCAAAGGTGTTTGAAATCTAGGTTCATTTTTGATGAAGAGGATAAAATCCAGAAACACGTTCTGATTGACAAGTGCTCCTTATTGGGATGGGACTTTTAAAAATGGTTCTCGTTTATCTTCTAGAATATGCTAATGGGTAGAAATGATGGTTAATATTTACAAATTAACCAGAGCTAGAATCACCTAGGAGACAAATCTCATCTCTGCATTTCTGAGTCAAAGATTCTAGAGTAGGTTAATCACAGTGGGAAGATCCACCATAAAAATGGGAAGCACCTATCCATGGGGTGAGTTCCTGCACTGAATTAAAAGTGAGCCAAGCACAGCATTCCTGTTTCTCTGCTTCCCGACTGCAGACTGAGTAAGCACATCTACCTCCAGATCCTGGTACCATGCCTTTGCCACCATGATAAATCTAATTCTCTTCAACTGGAAGCCAGAATAAACCCTTCTTCCATTCACTTGCATGTGGTCAAGTCTCTTGACACATACAGGGAAGTAGTAATACAGGAAGTAATCAATTTCCACAGATGTTTAGAGGAAAACCTCTCAATTTTCAATAAGGAGTTTTCTGTGGCCTAGAGAGTTCAGGATCACATAGAGGTTGATGAGAAACTGTTTTCAGTCAGCTTCATGAGGTTGTCATGGTAGAGATTTTAAAATAATATCTATAGGTTATGGTATTTTTTCCTAATCGCTGAAACACTATACATTCCAGGATACTAAATATTAGCTGCAACTGCAGCATGTTAACTGAAATCAGATTGGTGTAGTTCCATGCTTAATTACATTGAAACACATTTGTCTACTGTAGTACATTTAAATGCATCTTTTATTAAAATGTCATGTTATAACAGTGTTGACTTATCAATTGGAAGATACCTTCCTACAGATTTGTACCAATCTCAAAACATTGACAAATTAAATTATCAACATGCTAATGTATCATTTATTTATAGTACGATTATTCTTGTCATAAATGCTCTAAGTATATAGAAAGGCAGTTACATTCACAGCTACAGATATGTGTTTTCTAAAAATTCAGTTTTAACAATGGTAAAATTCCAATTGCAACAAAAACAAGTACATTAAGTTATTTTCTTATTGTGATATGCTTATTGTATTCATTTTCTAGAAAACATCTGCCAAAAACCTAAGTCAACATGACAAGAAGAAGATGAGAAACTATTCTTTGAAATAAAATGCCATTCGATAGGGGAAAAAAAATCAGCCTTCAGTGCAATAATCACGTAAGTGTGCTTTTTCAAGACAACTATTAGCCTCCTTAAATATGTAATAGAAGTGCTTCATTTCTAGTTTATCAGATGGAACATCACAAAGCAGATACAGGTAACTTAAAATTAATCATATTATCCTACTCAACGAAACAAGTTGACCTTTGATCATATGGAGGTAAGTAAGATAAGGTTTTGGTGTGGATTAATTTTTGCCTTAAGTGTGAAATAATGACAGTTTCACAAATCATTGCTTTTTCATCATAAGTCCAAATAACAACACATGAGAAAGGGAAAATAACAGTGTTTTATTATTGTGAAAATAGTTTTGCATACGAGGTCTCCTCCAAGCCTTGTTGAATCCTGGGGCATGTTCGCCCCAGCTCGTTTAGAAGCTAAAAGAGGTATCTGAGCTGTATCCTTCACCCCATTTTTCTTCTTTGAATGATGTTATGGGAATATATCCCACACCACTAATATAAGCTATGTTAATTGTAACAGTTTGTGTAAATGCAAATGAGTATTGGCATTTGCAGTACTACTGGGTGTCCTATTGATGATGTATTATTGATGACTATTGACCTGTTACTTGAAACTGCATTAGAACTGACTGGATCTGGTAAATATACCTGATTTCCATTATATTTGGTTTTCTCTAACAATGATGAATCTCCTTGAATATGTTTGAGAGTCATTCAACTGCACAAAAATTTTCTCCAGAAAGCAAACCACAATGTTCCTCTAACACCTTCTTTGATCTGATTCTCTTCAATGAGGATTCAGTTCAAAGCTGAGCACCTCAGTGAAGCTGCTTCCTTGGGTTAAATCAACTGAGTTGTGTGAATCAATCATAGGAGTTTATGAAGACAGACTGACTGCCTCTTTCTGTTGCAAGGCATCAGCTGTGTCCTGATGGTTTCTGAGGTCAGAGATAGGCCTTAGTGTGCATCCATGCTCAGGAAATATGACGAAAAGTGTGCTGAGCTTCTGTAAAACATGCTTTCATGCTTGTCTAAGATCACGCTCTCTTACAAGGAAGTACCCTACCTGAAATAGACAGAACTTGGTAATGGTCCATTGTCTTTTGCATTTTCATTAAGTAGAATCTGAAAAATACTTCCCATTAGATGGCTCTGTGATGATGACATGTTTTGTGGCAATAATGGTTCTCCAGAATAAGAAAATGTGTGTGTGTGTGTGTGTGTGTGTGTGTGTGTGTGTGTGTGTGTGCCCGCACATGTGTGTGCACCCGCTTGCCATGGTAGATAAGATTTATTTTACCTAATTAGTTTTCACAATTATGAAAACTGAGAAGTCACACTATATTCAACTGTAGGCTAGAGGCAGAGGACAGCCAGTGTTATTTAATGCCATTCCGAAGGGCTTAGAACAAAGACAGATATAGTAATGTCATGTAAGGGGTAGGGCTGGTGCCATGGTGTCAAACAACCAAAGGAAGAGTTGTGCTTCTTATTAATTATGATAGTGAGAGAGAGAAAATTTACTTATGAGAGAGAGAGAGAAAGAGAGAGAGAGAAAGAGAGAGAGAATGTATTGTCATGTTGGACTTTGCTAAATGGGGCACGGAGGATATGGTGTTACGAGAAGTTGAGGCTGAAGCCCCGGGTTGTCTCCACTGAGATTCTGTAGGAGCTTTACCACCCCCCCCACCTTTAACCCTAAAACTCCAGGCTCCCTAAGCAAACCACAATGAACCCCGCATTCTCACTCCAGCAGGGCTGACAATAGGTGACACACTCTCCATAAGCTGCCACCACCGGACTCATGTCCAGAGTCATGTACTTCCCACCACTCAAGTTATGAAAATTAGGCATTCACAGGTTGTCTGCACCCACCTATCCACTCCTGAGGTGCCCACTGCTTAACCAATCCCCTTGCTCTTCTCTGCCCCTAGTCCTCCTGGCTTCTTCTCTCTATAAATATAACCTCTCCACATACAATAAATGACACATCTTCCCATCACACTCATGAGGGCTGTGTCCCAAGAGTTTTCTCTGCTATTTCCCAGCTTCACCCTGCTTGCAGGCCCAGCTCTGTGGAACCACCCTGCTTCCTTCCAGCTCAGCCACAGGCCAAATGCAGACACTGCAGCAACCTGAGGTGTGAGCTCTGCCTCTGCTGTCACCAGAGCCCATGGAAGAAAACTGAAATACATTGTCTCACCAGAGCCACTTGCCACTGCAAACAAACTCCAGGTACCTGTACCAGTTTCTGAATCTGCTGTACATGTGTACTGGAGAATTAAACTTGGGCTGACAGGCTTTACTAGTATGTGCCTCTGAGCACTGAGCTATCTCCCCATCCCCTCATTGTGTTTCATTCAAGCTTCTGTGTATTGCAGTATCTCTGTATACAACTCTGCCCCAGGGTGAGCCAACTGTCTCACTTCACTGGCTGACTAAAAGCCAGACCTGAGGAGTACCTCACAGCTTACACAGAAATACCATTTAACCAAATGCCCGAGCATCCTCTGGTTTGAACCTGTGGATGCTCTAAAACTGTCTCACTTATAATTAGCATAAAAGAACAAAGAGATTTTAACTAAATTCTATGGCCAATTTCAATGGTCTGGGTCATGTTAAAACACAAAATTTATTTCCACCTGCTAAATATGGCAAAGTTGCTTAACTTGACACTTCGGTCTGTTATTTCACAAGAATCTTTTAAGACTTATTATAATGGCTAAAGGGAAATATAATAAAAGTTATTAATCATGGATAACCTCATAAAATGAGTATTGCCTGAAAGGGAAAGGCCAGTGGGTTCTCAGTGAAACCAACAAGAATATTGGTGGTTTATTTGTTCTTTTAGGAGGTTTCAATGGATAAAAGTTGTTGAATAATTGATAGCTAATGCTACATTTTATGCCAGACACAGGTTTTCCATCCATTCAAAATATTTATTGGACATAGACTGACAACTATTTCATTAAACAAGATCATGATTTAGTACCCAGGGACCACTGATCAAAGGCACCATCCTACAGTTTAGATGGACCAGAGGCTTGTTCTTCATAAATTCTCTCTGTGTTTAACATATTCATTAATTCATTCCATTGGATCAGACAAACCATGGTGGAGTGCTTTCTGTGTATCTGGAAGCAGAGCTTTGTTTTCCTGGAAGCAGTGGGAATAAAAGGTAACCACCTCCACGTATTGAGCTGCTAAATTTTCACTCCCCTTTCCTCTGGTTTCCCTCCCTTGGTGGAATTTGAAAGGTGTTTTGAAGTATATTTGAAGTAGTTTTAAGTTTTGCCTAGAGATTTCTTGTTCTGATCAGGTATTTTAGTTCTAATAATAAAATAGTTTGACATCAAAGAGTGGGTTTATCCCTCCTATGTAGTTAATTGATATTCGTTTGCTCTGATATGACTCAGTTCCTGAATTTATTAAATCACATCCAGAAGAGGCAGTATTGAATGAAAAAAAGCTTGATTCAATTTTGGGAGCTAAAATTGAATGACACTAGTAATTGTTATGACTAGTCAATTCTTTGAGAGATTATTATTTAAATATAATAGCAACACTTAAACAATATATTCAAGATACATGAACAATGAAGTTAATTTTTCAGTGTTAGTGCATTACAGGAATCTTGGACATGAATTTTCAACCTCAGTTTGCTTAGTGAAAACTCTACCACTTGTTAAAAGTACATCTACCTATAAAAAGGGATTTTCTCAATGTGTGTGTGTGTGTGTGTGTGTGTGTGTGTGTGTGTGTGTGTGTCTGTCACCTGAGTGGAAGATGACAGAAGCAGATAGAGCTAAAGGAATTTTCTAAAAATAAAATGCTGTGCAGAGAAGCTCTGCGATCTTACTGGGAGTGCCAAAATATCAGTGCATCAGTAGCCAAGGGGATAAAAAGGGTATAAAAATTCCATTTCCTTAAACTCCACACTTTCCTGGAACAATGTAGAGAGGAGTGCAGCCCTGCCAAATAAGACCTTAACTTAAAATGCCAGAAAGTCTCTCAAAAGCAGTTTTGCAGAGATGGTATTTTAAAGGAGAAGATCAGCAAGCCTTTACTTCCCAGGGTTACTTTATCTTATTTATGCTGCTGAAAAAGCTGCGAATAATGAATTTGGAAATTGGATTCAAACATAAGAAAATGGGGTATTTTAAATTGCAATAACAGATGCCCATCAACTGCATTGTGTTTCCTCTTGAATGCTGCTTTTAGGTGTGTTTCAGTTTATGCATTCTGATTCAAACCTGCTCCTTTATGGAACCATTGCTCAACTCAGCAGAAAGCCCTTATTTTGTATCAAAGGAACCTGGATAGCTTTTATTTATTGTGATTCTCAAAGGATGGCTCTCAATAACCCTGACCAACAGGAGGGAAGATGAGAAGCCTGGGCTTTTCTCTCAGTCAGGATCAATTAATGAAATAATGAACAAGTCTTTACAAATTTAATCTGAGCTACAGAATATGACCAAACAGTATTTTAGTCCTTCCCAATAGGTGCACACTCCTTATATCACATATATCTCATAGTTCCTTAAGGTAGGCTCTTTCTCCTTCTTATTGGAATCTAATCCAATGATCACACTCCACATTTTAATATTTGCTGTTCATTTTCATTCAGATTAGGGACATTTTATGCCTCCTCACTCAGCTCTCCATCAGAGAAAAATTTGAACGATGTTGGTAGTGTCTCCCACAAACTATAACGAGGTTTACAAGCTCCTTTGAGTTCTTTATGCCTACATTGTCTTCAGGTCCAAGGACAGGCTAAAATATATGAATGTGTGTGTGTATGTGTGTGTGTGTCTGTGTTTGTGTGTTGAGGTGGTTGTCTGTGTGTAGATTGATATTCCTTCAGAAATACATTAAATGGTATTGGTGCATAGCATGATGCATTCATTGCTTCCACAATCCCTTTTGAGTGGCATTGATTAATAGCTGATACCTCCTATTAATTTGATCTTTACTTGATTTAAAACTCAGAGCCAAATAGCAGGAACCAAATACACTCCAAAACCAATCATACCAGACACCTGATTGCACTCATGTATTTCTCTTCCTCCATGCCAATTACTCCCACTCAGACCATGTCAAGACCCTACTTCTTTTGACTATAAATCTTTTCCAAGCCCTCTTGACCCCTGAATCTCTGACATATTCAAGTAATAATGTAATAGCAAACTCTGAGTGAATGACCCTTGAGTGTTCTCAATTGGGTACACTTTGTTTACTTTCCTTGCTTCCCAGGAGTCCTAACTTGTCATCCCGTGTTCCACTATCAACTGTTGATGCCAGCATCTTACTGGGCTCAGGAACCAGGCCAAGTTTCTATGTGTTGCAGGTGGATGAGTTCTGCATCAACGTGGTAAGAAGACAGCCCCAGGTTTGAAGTCTGTGCCATTTGCACTGTGTCTTAGCTCAGTTTCATTTGTGATTCCTTTTATATATTCATGATTTTGACATGCCCATAGAAATAAAAACATTAATTTTTATTCCTCATTGCTCCCCTTGGATCTTCTAAATTATATTAAACTATCAAATGTAGTGCCTCTCAGAAGGAGGATTTCAAAAAAAGTAGACTCTAAAACCTACTGTTCAAGTAAAACCTATTGTTCAAGTTAGTTTTCACAGTCCAGCAAGTTTTGTCTCCCGACTGGTGTTAAATTGACCCACTTCCTGTGAGTCAACATCTAACTTCTTGCTGCTTTAACAAGACATTCACACATTTGATGGCTTAAATTATCTTAAAATTCTGGTGGTCAGAATTGAAAAATGCATTGCACTCTGCGAAAATTAAGGTGTGAGAATAGTAGTATTCCTTCTGGAGATAGTAGTAACATTTATATTACAAAGGCTCTTACAGTTTCTACATATCAACATTCCTTAAACTTGTGGCTAAGTTGATCTCTTAGGCAATTAGTAAGCCATTGATTACCATCCTAGGTTTAGTGCCACTATTGCACAGATGAGCATTTCTTGACTTGCTGCTCTCTTTCATAAGCCATATGGTCAGCATTCTTTTGTCAACTGTCTATATTGTGAATCGGGGAGTCTCTGCTTTCTTCAAAAATCACTGACCAATATTCCCTGTGAGTTCATGCCACAACTTCCAGTGCTACACATGCTACCATCTGGGAGCTGATTACCATTCTGGATCTAGCAGGATCCCTTGGTGTTGTTTGATGACACTGATTTCTTCAGCAATAGGGTCTTATCATAGGCCTGAGGCAGGTATTCAAGAGCTGTGACAGATTTCTTTTATGATTTGGGGACTTTGTTGTTCTATTTAAACAACTGCTCAGTGTGGGAAGGAACTAATATTTGGCACAGGGAGATGCAGGTCTGAGCAATTATTCTTGAGTTTAGACTTCCTCCCATTCTATTTATGGCCCCTTGTACAAGGTAGTGCCCACATCTTCCTCAGGAGCTTACTGTATTAAAGCTAGGGTTTTATGGTATTGATTCAGTATTAGTTTTGTTTATTGTATGAGTCCTTTCTCCCATTCCTCTCCCACAATTCTTCCCATTCCCTTTTATAGTCGCTCTATTCATTGACAGATTTTCTTAATGTTCAGGCTTAACCTGCTTAGGAATCACATGAGAGGGAGAATATGCAAAGCTTGGCTCTGTGCTCTAGTGTGACATCACTAAGAATGATCTCTTCCAAGTCCATTCACTTTTCTTTAAGTTACTTTATGTCATTTTTCCTTTCAGCTGCAAAGAATTCCATAGTGTATATGTACCACAACTTTGATATCCATTCTTCCAGTGACGGGAATTTGGGTTCGTTCCAATTCTTTGCTATAATGAATTAGTCTGCTATAAACATTGTTGAATAAATGCCTCTATGCTTGAGGGTAGATGCCCAGTAGAGGAATAGGTAGGTCTGTTTTTAGCTCTATATCAATCCTGTTCAGGAGCCTCCGCACTGCTTTCCATAATGGTTGTATAAGTTTACATTCCCACCAGCAATGAATGAGGGTGCCTTT
Organism: Zapus hudsonius; assembly: GCA_004024765.1. NCBI lineage: Eukaryota > Metazoa > Chordata > Mammalia > Rodentia > Dipodidae > Zapus > Zapus hudsonius. The sequence continues at coordinate 29,404 of PVHP010016609.1, forward strand.
TAACCCACATCTTCACCAACATCTATTGTTGGTAGATTTTTTAATGATTGCCATTCTGACTGGAGTAAGGTGTGATCTCATTGTTGTTTTAATTTGCATTTCTATGATTAATGGCATAGAACATTTACTTAAATGGGAGGTGGCCATTTGTATGTCTTCCTTTGTGAATTCCTTGTTGAGTTCAGTTCCCCATCTTGTGAGAGGGCTGCTTAATACTTTTTATTTTTTTCAGTTATCTTTATATTTCAGATATTAGACCTTTATTAATATTGTAGATGGCAAAGATTAACTCCTAACCTGATGGCGGTCTATTGGTTTTGACTATGGTATGTTTGTCTGTACAGAAACTTTTTTGCTTGATGAGATCCCATTGTTAAGTGATTGTTGCACTCTCTGGGCTATTGAAGGTTTGTTCAGGAAGTTATTCCCAATTCCTATCTCAGAGAGAGTTCCCAAGTTTTTTTTTTTCCCAGGGTGTTCAAAGTTTCAGGACTTACATTGAGGTTTTTCATACATTTGAAGTTGATTTTTGTGCATGAAGTGACGACAGGATCTAGTTCATTTTCTTGCAAATATCCAATTTTTCCAGCACCATTTGCTGAAGATGCTATTTTTATGTCATTTTATACTGTTGCATCTTTGTCGCATATGAAGTAACTATAGTTGCTCAAGCTTAGGGCAGGGTCTTCACTTCTGTTTCATTGGTCTATTTGTACATGTTTGTGCCTGTACCATGTTGTTTTCATTACTATGGTTTTGCAGTATATCATTGGGTTGGGTATGGTGATTCCACCTGACATGCTTCTTTTACTCAGAATGTTTTTGGATATCTGAGGCCTTTTGCAATTGAAAATAACTTTGGAGACTATTTTTTCTATGTCTGCAAAGATTGAGGCTGGCATTTTTATTGCTACTGTGTTGATTCTAAATATAGCTTTTGGAAGTATTGCCATTTTCACAATATTAATTCTACCTATCCAGGAGCATGGACAAACTTTCCATCTTTTCAGATCATCCTCAATTTCCTTCTTGAGTGTGTTTGTTATCTTTATACAAATCTTTCACTCCTTGGTTATTGTTACTTCAAGGTATTTGAATTTATTTGTGGCTACTGAAAATGAGACTGTTTTGCTGATTGCATTTGCTGGATGTGTGTCATTTGCATATGGGAAGGCCACTGATTTTTTTGTATGTTAATTTTATATCCTGCCACTTTACTGAAGGTATTAATAAACTTCAATATTTTAATAGTGCTGATCTTTGGGTCTGGTATATGTAGGATCATGTCATCTGTGAAAAGGGATAGTTTCACTTCTTTTCCAATTTGTATCCATTTCATCTTTTTCTCCTTTTTTATTGCTTTTTATTGTTTCAAAGACTATGTTGAAGAGCAGTGGTGAGAGTGGGCTCTCCTGTCTAGTTCCAAATTTTAGTGGGAACTCCTTGAGTCTTTGCACATTGGGTATTATTTTGTCTTTAGGAGTTTTGTATATGACTTTAAATATGTTGAGGTACAGGCCCTCTGTGCAAAGTCTCTCAAGTGTTTTGATCTTGGAATGTTGTTGGATTTTGTCAGAGGCTTTCTCTGCATCAATTCAGATGACCATTTAGTTTTTGTGGTTAAGTTTATGAATGTGGTGGATTCTGTTGATTTATTTCCATATGTTGAACCAATCCTGCCTCCCTGAGATGAAGCCTAACTGGTAGAGATGGATAATAATTTTAATATGCTGTTGGATTTGGTTTGCAAGGATTTTATTCAGAATTTTTGCATCTAATTCATCAGGGATGTCTTGTGATTTTCTAGCTGTAACTTTTGAATTGCTTTGATTTTTATAAGGTCCCTTATAACTACCTGGTACCACATTAAATAAAAGAAAATATCCTCCCCATAGGCAGATCACTATGATAGTGTGCACTGTATCAGGATCATTTTTCCATACACATTTATATGTTACAGAGACTAGTGCATAGATAGCTTTAGGAAGCAGTTTTTCTGAGAAACATTGAGGTAAGTAAAACCAGATGAGTTATTCCATTATTGATGATACATTTTATCTTGTTTTTTGCTGCTAAGACTATGTAATTTTTGGATTCTTTTGAGGAAGAGGGTGGGGTGAGTTTCAGATTGATTGACAGCAGCTAACTTTCATGGTATCATCTTCCAAAGCTCATCCCAACTGCTAACCCATCATTCAGTGCTGACACTTATATCATCTAAGGACACAACTTGCAAGATGATTGAGGCCTTCTCTGGGAACTTCTAGGTACATTGGTCTTGAAAAATATATTTATTTGAACATTATATTAAAGAGGAATGAAGATAGGATGTTCAAGGACTGTTGGAAAAAATATTTTATTGTTATACACCCACCTCCAATTTAAATACAGTAAAATAATCTTGTATACAAACATTAATGAGAGGATTTTTAAAAAGGCAATCACAAAATAAGATTTTTATGAAATCTTCCATCCATGGAACTCAACTCCTCATCCACTCCTCAACTGAGCTGTTCTTCTGAACCACCAAGTCACATGACTCTTAACTCATCTTTCTTTTGGCCCAAACTCCATTCTAATCTTCAACTGTCTTAAAACCCACTATATATCAATTACCTTCAATGTGCCATTCTCCCATCAGGCATACAGTTAACTATGGAAAGTAAACCTAAGGGTTAAGCTGAGCTAAAGCTACAGCTAAGAATTGTTCCCACTACAAGACCAGACTAGTTACCTTTTTTTTAAAAAGAAATTTAAATTGTTTGTGGAGCACACTATCTAGGATCTTCACACACACACACACACACACACACACACACACACACACACACACACACACACATATATATATATATATATATATATATATATATCAGCTTGGACACATGTTATTCATAACCTCTGACATTAAATTATAAAAGGTATGGAAGAATTGGCCTGAACCATATTGGCAATTGTGGAGATTTATTTTCCACCATTATTAGTCTGAGCTTAAATATAGTCCCTGAAAATTAGTATGAAAATTTGGAAACATCACATCTAAGACATTTACAACAAAAATCAATTGAAATATAATTTAATCATGACAACAGAAATCATAAACTACATGAGTGTTTTTTAGGAGAGAACAAAAATAACATTTGATACTATTTGGAAACTTAAAGTATCAATGTAATATCATACTTTTCATCCCATTTTCTTAATGTCTTGTGGACTAATTGAAAACAGAATTTAGAAAAGAAAATAAACTTATTGCCTGAAATGTAACAACTGGGAGAACATTTTAAAGATCTCTGCAAGCCTTGAAGATATTGTCACTACAGCTTCTGTTACCAGTAATCTGGTTAGGGTCCCTTTGCTATACCTTAATGGAAATTGGGTGTAGACAATAAATATTTCTTCTAGTCTTGGTAGTTTTATGCCTTGTAAAGCTGAAGACTCAGGGGCTGGCCTCACAGACCAAAGGGTTTATATCTCCCAGCTCTGAGACCTAGAGACTCCTGTCTTCAAACCTTAGAATCCAGAAAGTCAGAGTTCTATGTATGCAGGTTATATGCATACTGTCCTGGGTTCTGACTGCCAGCATCCTGGCACTGAATGGCAGATGGACTTCTGAGATCTGAGCAATAGCAAGCAGCTAGAGCACTTGGCAGTAGTCATTGTCAATTAGTGTTACAGCTGCTATGTACTGGATGTCAGGACCCTTGGCCTTCATTGTCTGGCAGCTTCCTTGAACTCTTTCAAAGACAGCAGCCTTCAGTTTCTCACCTACTGCCTGCTACCTTCTGTAGGCTTGGCTCTCTGCCTTCTCTGTACTTCTGAACGCTCTCCACACTTAGCCTATGCCTCCATTGCACAGCCTCTTCCCTTTTCACCATCTCATCAACCCAATCATAGAAACCAAGAGTGGATGACACAGTGCCTCTCAGGAGAGGATTTTCATTTTTCTGAGAAAAGTTTGACTCAGAGAATTGCTCTAGCTTGTAACTACCTATCCCAGTCATTAGTTACCTACCACACTGAACTGTTGACCAGAGACCCATAAAGTCCCCAAAATAAGAAAGGCCTGTCAAAGTTCTTGAATACCCACTCCAGGAAGAAGGTAAGACCCTATTGCTGAAGATACCATGGACGGTCATCACAAAACACTGAGAGAGCATGCTTAATTCATAATGTTATCTAGCCCTCAGATGTGTAGTACTGGAAAGTGTTATATAAGCTGCCAGGGAAAGCTAACCAATGATATTCTGAGAAAGCAGAGGTCACTGATATACAACACTGACTTATGCTACAAGAATGCTGAATACACTGCTATATGGCAGAGACAAGTAAGCCAATAAATACTCATCCATGCAAAAGTGGTGCTAATCCTAGGTGGGTAATCAATGGCTTGCACATTTACCTAAGAGATCTCCTCCGTGGCAGTTAACCCTTAACTGGACTGGGATCCAAGGTAAGCCCATATGAGGACCAGCAACCTGGGCTCCAAAGGAAATCCCCACTAACCAGGGATCTACAGAGAGGCTATCCCATTATAATCTTGCCAAATTAATGCTTTTCTCATTTAACCTATATTGGTCTCACACTCCATTGGAGATTCTGTTTGTATGCTTCAGAAGGCATCAAGAACTGTAAACAACCCAACCACACTTACAGGACCTGAGATGTTACCTGTCACCCAGGCATAAGATGAACCACCCCTAACTTATGATATAGAGCCCAAATGAAACCTTTGAGGAAGAGCTGAGGCAAGCAAGGGACCTATCTCCACAGCAAGTCAGATAACTTGGGAAAGGATAATGGAGACTGACAATGAGTGTATCAACACAATCCAAAGCAGAAATCCAGAGACTCTAAAGACAGCAATAGTAAAGGGGACCTAAAACTCACCCACCATGACTCAGGGATCTGAGCAGAAGAGGGGGGTGGGGATTGCAATAGCCATGGTAGTGGAGAACACTCAGAACTATCACCCTTGTCAGCAACAACATACAAAGAAGGACAAAAAACAGGTATCACTGGTAAAATCCATAACCAATTTCCCTTGGACTTTTCCAGCAAGTCCACCTAGGAGGGTCCCCAGTGGGTTGGCAATAGGGAGGAGGAAAAAGGGGATAGCACCATAAGACTTGCTCATGCAATGTATCTAATTATTGAATATATATGTCTATATATATGGAGAGAGAAAGAGTAAGCTGAATAGTTTGGTTATATAGGCATGTGTGTTTGTGATGGATAAAGGACAGCACTGTACCAATCAGAGCACAGCTTCCAATTTCACCAATCACTAGCTTCTTACTGAGTTACTAAGTGGGCCCTTCCCTTCCCAGCTTGAGTAAGATTAGCTTTAGCTACACAGGCTTCTTAGTCTGACATGCTGGCCTGCAAAGGCTGGTGCAGGATTTCTGGAGTGGTTGTGACTTGAGAAAAAGGTGTTCTATAGCAGGGCTCTGGCTTTAATTTCTGTGGACTTCTCAGCTGTGTGATTCTCATAATGATCTTAAAGTGTCTACACTAGTAAAACTGTCCCAAGGCAGTCCAGATAGTAGACAGAGAAAGGGCTGCTCTGCTAACAGTTTCCTTATACAGGTTTCCAGACATACAGGTAGGACCTATTCCCTGCCATTTACACACTTGGAAAAACAACCTCTCACCCCTTCACTTGTACACTGGGGGAAAAAGTTGCTTATAATAAAGAGTTAAATCAAGTCAGCTCAATGCAAAAGTCATATTCTCAACTTTATGTAACAATGCTTAAGGATATTGAACAGAATGCCAAAGTGCTTAACCTCTGCCCCAGCTTCCTGCCTTGAGTTGTGTACCTCCATTAATCTCATTTTGACTTTAAAGGAAGCCACCCTTAATAAAGTTATAAACCACACTAACCTTAACACTTCCTAATCTCCAAGGATGGATTTGTAAATCTCGGGCCTTTTCAGTGAACACAATATATCTATTCTCTTGGATATCACCCAGGGAACCTTAACAGCGGAACACCATTGTAAATTAATTTGTAATGTTAACTGGATGCCAAAGATAGCATTCCTCAAACTTTCAAAGACACTTCTCCTCAGAGCAAGATAATGCCTCCCTGAATATATAATCCTTATTCTCTATTATACAAAACCATGTGATGTAGATAAATTTTGGATAGTGTGTCTGACATTTTGTTGGCTGAAAGTTGAGTAACCTACAGAAAAATCATTCAAGCAGAGCCTGTTGAAGGAAGTGTTGATTCCAACAAACCATTGCACACAAATCTTCCATAAAGAAGAAACAAAGGATAAACCAAGATGAATAGTAGGAGGCTTTATTTTCAAT